>BLKR01003690.1:0-134895 GCA_011170035.1 Teleogryllus occipitalis | reverse complement strand
CTAATGCAAATAGATTTTTCCAATGAAAGAAACCTCCTCCTTTACACGAAAGCCTCTTTCTGGCATCTCTTAATTTGGAGTAGTCCTGAGAGATGGATGTTAGATAATGCATTCGGGGTTAGTTAGGCGCTGTGCCTCAGATGGTTGGACGTTTCCCGATTTATTTTTTTAAAGAGGAACGTGGTATATTTTAATACAATATCTTTGTGATTCTCACATTGCACATTGTGAATACCTATATATCGTTGCTGAAATATAAAATGTTTAGAGGACCATGGAAATGCAAATAGTAGAGTAGAACACAACAAATGGTAGTAAAATTAAGATTGTCTCATATTAGAGTGGTGTCTTAGAAATGGGGTTTATCTTGATTTTATCTTCTCAAATACTACTATCTCGTTAAGAGGAAGAATTGTAATTCTGTAGGATAAAATGCTGATTCTTTCAGAGAAAAATTTGTTTGTGGGTCTGTGATATCGAAAACGTGAATAATTATTGTACCTATTTGTAGTAAATTCCTTTCTTATATACGTATTGTAGTCATAATCCACGGTTTGTGAACCATTGATATCGAGAAAGTGCTACAAACAGCACGAATTTTTCACAATGGGAACAAAATTCCGGCATACTCATGAATACTCTAATCAAACTTCAACCCATTAGAATAGGTAAATGTCTTTTAACCAAATTGGTTATCTAAAGTCAAACTTTAGAAAACGGAGATGAGTATCGTAATAAGACATAATACTACAATTAAACATACTACTACATTTCGTCTGACGGCCTCGCTTGATAATCTGATAGTCATAAAAATATTAATGCCAATTATTTCTAAAATAACTATTACAGCATTTGGGTTATTCGTTTCTTAATTGGACCATATCTCCTTTGTTTTTTACTATATTCTTTTCAATTATTTTTTTTTGCGTTTTCTGTGTTTTCCTTACGTACTTCTTTCTTCTTATTGATTCATCTCCCAGTGTACTCAGCCAGTGACCTCCAATGTCTCACCGCGACCCTGATTTTGGTGAGCAACATGTTTATACGAGCACTGGGTTCCAAAGGTTCGGATTTCTCGTGGTGAAACGCGTTCGTACTGCGTCGCCTTCATCACAATAACCTTCAGGGTCACCGGGTTGCCTGATGGGTTGGAACCGCTTCTCCAATCTTCACGTTCCAATCTTCATCTACGTTTCGCTACCAATCGCTTCTCCAATCTTCATCTACGTTTCAGTAAAGTACAGTTTGAATACACTACAAAAATAAATAATTCCATCTCGATCAGGTTTTTCGCCAGTTTCCCTGATCCATTGGGCAAATGCTGAGATGGCCCTTGTTTTGCTTCTGGACATAAATGTAACTTCATTTTCTGTGCACGTCTTCTAGAATTCAGTGGGAAATACAATTATTCAAATTATCGTTTCCATGTTGTCGCGGCAGGAAGTAATAAGAGCCAAAATGTATTGCTTATTTATCTTTGAAAATAGATTTTATTACATGAGAGTTTTTTTTGTTGTTTTTTTCTCCCTTTCAAAATTCAAAACTTATTGCTTATTTACCCTTGAAAATAGATTTTTTTACATGGGAGTTTTTTGGGTTTTTTTTCTCCCTTTCAAAATTCAAAATTTATTGCTTGTTTATCCTTGAAAGTAGTTTTTATTACATGGGAGTTTTTTTTCTCCCTTTCAAAAATTCAAAATTTAAGTAGTATATGACTTAGTGTAGGGATCACAGAATTTTGAAAATGTGCACACAATTCACTTTTCCCCATAGCACGTCATACGCAGTTTTTAACTGTTTTTTTGACGTAAAATAAATAAATAAATAATTGTACTCGTATTATACTGTCGTGTTACTAAAGGTACTTTTATTATACTTGTTGGGAGAGTTCACACTTTATCTTACAACTAACATTCACTCAACATCACTGTATGATTGATTATTGTGATTCCGGGCGCGTCAACTGCTAAGGTCATTATTTCCGTTAGTGTAGTGCATGTTTTACGGGGGGCGTCGGTGATCTTCCCCCGCGGGCTGAAGAGATCCGGCGCCGACCTACGTCAGCTTGTGGGAATTTTCCTAACTAGGTATCTCCCCCAGACACGACGAGCTTTAAGCACCCGACTGGCCTCCCAACAAGTCTGGTAGTGTAGTGCATGTAATACTGTGTAATTAAGGGGGGGGGCATAGGTCAAGGAAGAAGAACGAAATTTCGCGTGCGGCCCGTGCTCATGTGTTAGGGCACTGTTCCAGCATTCGCTTGGTGTAGATGAAAGAACCCACGGAAAACTTCCGATCAGAGCAGCTAGCCAGTAGAATTCTCGTGCAGACACCCGCTTAATTCGACCTAGCTGTTTAGCTACTGTCGAAAATCCGTCGGGACTCGAAGCTCGCGGTCAGAATTACTGAATGAAATTCATTTTTAGAATATTTATATCTTCCCTTAGTTGTGAATATTCGCACAAACTAAATATCGTGGGTTGGACGAAGATACTGCCTGTATGAGAATTTACGAGACCAGCAAGCTATTATCGGTGTATTTCCCTGATCAATAGTTTCTTCTGCACAGTTCGACACGAACACCGGAGCATTATTTTAAACAATGACCCAACCACTGCACGATTCTTCTTTCCCAAATCTGTACCGCCTTTAGGACCGAGCCAATATCTGATACTCCATCCGGTAGGATCGTTCCCCATGCTCTCGAAATTATGCGGCTGCATTACGAATACTCATATGTTAGATAAAGCCTCGAATGGAGTAGTAGCTCCATAAAAGACTGATAACTTATTTTTGAAAGTACAATTACACGTACAATATATTTAGCAGTATAGAAAACCATTTAACTGAAACTTGAGTGCAGACAAATTCTGAAGTGTCATTATGTCTAGGACTAGGGATGATTTTCAGTGCGTATGAATACGATATAAGATAGAATATACTTAAATCATAAGATAGATTGGTCATGCCGGGGAACAGAGTACAGCCAGTGCACCATTCTAGAGCATAAGGCTATCATAGGGGCTCACAATTCGTTCCATATTTTAAAATTTCTCTTTATTATTATTATTATTATTATTATTATTATTATTATTATTATTATTATTATTATTATTATTATGTCGAAAACAGACTCGAATTAAACGGCATTTGGATACTTGTGTGCAGTGAATCAATACAAACTAAAATTGTTTGAAAATAATAATAATAATAATAATAATAATAATAATAATAATAATAATAATAATAATAATAATAAATACAATATATCTGTGGGAATTTGTGAAAAATTCAAAAACCTTTTGAGACCGACGCTCGCGGTCTCAGTGAATGCCACAGTGTGAGACAAGCCCCACGTTTTCCGTCTCCTTCGCAACCACTTCCCTCCGCTCGTTGGAAGCACATTTGTCATTGAGTAGTTTCCAGAAATGTATGACGGGAATAGCTTGACAAGAGAATATTGGCTAGGAGGACATTTAAAACTAAAGTGATTTAAATAATTTCCATTTTTATGACAAGAACAGTGACAGTCATTCGTACAATTTGTTTACGGTATTTTTACTGTAAATAATGAGGTTAATATAAATCTACTTTCTTAGTTCGCATGATAATTCCAACTACTTTGAACTAGTTCCATTACCTTAGATGGAATTATTACTTTTCCTCCCTTTATTATAGTACCTCACCTAAAATAGGTATATAGTATAATCACCTAAACAATTCGATTTCGAATTTTAGGCCATAAATCCGTATTTAAGGTTATATTTTCACCTGTAACTTCACACACACGTCAGAAGTAAGGTGTACCTAGGTGGATTGATAAGACTGGTCAATTGCCATGAAAACGTGGGAAATTACATTATCTGGTGTCATTATTGCTAAGAGTGATTCTTGAAACGAGTCTGTGAAAATTTACAAACAAATGCAATGGACAGCTGTTTGTTGGCGACCATCTTAATTGACTGCGGTGACAGAGTGCAAAAAATGGAGAAAGACGAGGTTCGTGCAGTGATAAAATATTTTTATTTAAAGAAGTGGATTGCGATCCAGATTCAGTGGGCTGAATGAAGTTCATGGAGAATCCGCACCAGTACTCAATACTATTTATTACTGAATTAATGGATTTAAACATGGCCTTATGAGCACTGAAGAGGCAGAACATTCGGAGCACCCGATTGAGGTTAGTTCTCAAGAAATGGATAAAATCCCCCATCTTGTAGTGTCAGACGGTCTGTCGTATCAATCTGCCCGACGAAGTATTGTTGTGCTGCTAGGCTGTATTTCTTGTGTGGCATCTGTATGCTCCCAACATGATGCAAGGGTCTCGTGTCATATTTATCCGTTGGCTGCATCTTTCTTTGGCCGAGTGAATATGGAATCTGACTATAATTCAATCTAATGATAATTGAATTTTCCTAGAGTAGGAAATGAATAGATACAACTTTGTTTCATAATTTGCGGATTCTGTGGTATTATCAAATTAATATACGAATATCAATGTGTTTATCAAGTTTTATATTCTTAAAATTCACTAATGAGTAACGTTACGTGGACATTTCCTATGAATGGATATAGAGGTATTGGAATATCAGGATGCCACTTGCCTAAAATCGGTTTCATGAAGACACCTCGTCCAGTCCTATATGTTTTGGAGGGCTAGATTTCTCCTATTTGAGCAAGAATGTTTTCAAGACAACCGCGTAAGACCTGTTCCGTTTCAGCCTTACAGATCCGGATAGAAATACTCGGGCGCACTCTCGTTAAGTCAGAGATTACTCAAGGTCCCAAAAACTGAGAAAATCAAATACTTGTATTTTAAATTGTACATATATTATAATTCTATATTGTGAAGAAAACGTTTCGCTTACATTGAACACTAAAACATTGGGGAAATTAAATGAATATATTTCATACTGGAGTTGCCATTTTGTCCAGAACATAATAGTACAGATTTTCAAGAAGGTATCAATTCTGATTTTAATAATTAATCCTATTATTTTAAACTATCAGTCTTTATTTACAGATGTTTGTAAATTATTTCACGTGTTAATGCAATAATGTGTAACTTACACTATCAGTACACAAGAAATTGTTTTGCTGATGTTTGTATTGTGCATTATTTACTAGATTTTTAATTAAATTATAATCTTCCCAACTATTTTATAAGACCTTTGTGTACATTATTATTATTATTATTATTATTATTATTATTATTATTATTATTATTATTATTATTATTAATATAGTGTCAATTGTTTTGGTGTCAACGCTTTTAGGAGGCCAGAGATATTCTGCCAATAATTCTCTTAAGTAGAAACATCATTTATTGTCACAATCATGCATTCTACGATTAATTGTCGAATTTAAAATTATACGAGTTAATTATTAATTTATTGTCATATATTATTTAACAAAACAATTATTTGTTCGTCACCACATATTAATGCAATTCAATTTATCTTGGATCCCACAGATATTTAAAAGAAATTTATCGTTTAAGCTTCGAATCAGGAAAGTTGTTAATCTGTGAGAAGAAGAATTTCATACATTTCACACTATTTCTAGGTTCCATATTTCATAGTGTAAACAATTATCGAAGATCTGTCTCGCCCGTTTAAAAAAAATCACAAAATTACGACTTGATGTTAACAAGTGGAGTTGTTCTTGCACAAGATCTCAATTCACCCACAGGCATTTAAAAAAATGAAAATCCAATAGTGGATAAAAGTGGATAAAAAAGCATACGAGAGTAGTTTATGGAGTCAGGGGCGATTCTGAACGCTAACAAGCTCATCGAGGCGGAGACCTTCACCTTGGTGAGGCCCTATTTAGATGCACAGAGACCGCCGATGTCGACCAGTGCATTGCGTTTGCAAACTTCAAACGACGAAGTCTTTCAGAAATAATTACGAATAACTAAAATACAAGAAAATGGAACGTGTGATATTTCATCTTGAAGACGGATAATTGATGTATCACTTCTATTATCATTCTCCCCTCATTCATCAACGTGTGTCGTATTTTAAGTTTAGATGACCGCTTGAAATTAACGTACAATTTATTTAAATAAGTACCCTAGCATTTGGTAAGGGAATTTGTGAAAAGGCTTACTTTGGTATCGGAAGACATGAAATTTAAAAATCGGACATTTTAAGCAGTAAGCCTAGGCTAAAGACAAGGGCAGTATTTGGCACTCGGTGGTGTAGGCTGGAGAGGCGACGATGAAACGGACTGCAACAAAATGAGAAAATTAATTGATTGATTATCGTCGGTTTCCTTCTTAAGACATTGAAATATATTTGACCCAAATTACCCTTTGTTCTTTTATGAACAATAAATGTGTTTTTCTTTCCTCTAATCAACGTATGTAATAAATTATTTCTGCTTTTCTTCTTCTTCATTTTCTTCTATTATTGTTATTATTATTGCTTGTTTCTTATTTGACCCTTTGCCTTTGACCCTTTATGTTCATCTCATTGGTTGTTTAATAGCTACCTTATTTGATATTGTGGGTCAAGTTATTTTCATTTATTAATGTTTTGGAAAGGAGAAGTCAGTTTGGACGTTTCCTGTAGAAGTCAGCTGCACCAGTGGAGGTGTTTCTCGCCGTGAGGTCACCAGCACAGTTACCGTTTTCTGAAAGGTGACTCAATGGTGATTGCTCTGAACTGATCTTGAACTTAAAAGTGCTTTCAATTGTCCTAATTTATTTCGAATTATATATTGAATATGAGAGGAAATACATTATCAATCTCTGCCTTTAATGTAAATACAATACTAATGAATTGCCTTGGACTCTCTTCATAATTTCACTATACTCATGTATGCACCAGCCTTTATAATGGCATCCCGCTACTGGTGTCTGTCGTCTGACACCGATAAAATTAGTTTAACATATTGTTATTCTAAGAAGGGACCAATTTTACAGGTCGGAAAACAAATGAAAGTCATGCAGAACGATGCCGTTGCTAGATATAGAGATGAAGCAATTTACCAAAGAACTAACTGTATACGAATGCTCTGTCAAAATGCGTGCATGGACTTAACCCGCAATTATTAAGCCAGCAGTAGGCAAGCAGGAGCTGTCAAAGCGGTCCGTTCTTGTAGTAATCTCTCTATACCTCTCCTCGTGCAACTTCTAGGTAAACCAAACTTTATTAACCTACGGTACATTCATTACCGTACTCCGTACATTCAATCTTACCAACACTTTTCACGCCGGCTTGAAGGTCGTCACCGCATCTCACATTCCAGCGGTGGAGGAACACCGCCACCTTCAGGGATTTAACATGGACTATACTTACGAGACTAATAACCTTTATAGTAAGCACATTCGGAATCAATATTCTCGCTCGCACTTTCCCACTCAATCGAAATATTCTAATTACTCAAGCACACAAAATTGTAAAAAAGGTTGTCAGACCCAAAGACTTGACTCATGTTTCTCTATTTGTTGACGTGCTCAATCCGTATCTGAAGCCAGAATTACGCCAACAATCCTCCTGTTTCTCTAAATCGCGAAAAACACATTAAAATACTAGATTTCGGTGTCTTGTAGTATTATACTCCACAGAAGCCAAAAGTTGTCAGCCCCAAGACCTGACACGTTTCTCTATGTATGTCGCGCTGAATCCGAATCGAAAGTCAGAATAGCGCCACCGCCTTCCAGTCTTTATAAATCACGAGAAACCATCGTGAAATTCACAGCTTAAAGTTTTAGTGTTTTTTTGTAATTTAAACGAAACTGGAGGGTAGTGAGACAATTCTGGCTTCACATTCGAATTCAGCGCGTCGATATACATAGAGAAACATGAGTCAAGTCTTTGGATCTGACAACAATTCCCCCCCCCCCAAAAAAATATAATTTTTGCGATTAAAAAAAACAGGAAGGTGGTAGCGCAATTCTGACTTCACACTCGGATTCAGTGCGTCGACATACATAGAGGAACATGTGTCACGTCTTTGGGTCTGACAACTTTGTTTTATTATGTGCACCTGTGTTATTTTTGCAAACATTTTGGGGGACACTCCTCCCGCTCCCACTCCTCCTAGCGCGGCGTTGACGTCCGCGTCACCCGCCCGTGTGTGGGAGGCGAGCAGAGGAATCGGCGACGGCGTTCGCGCCACTGGGTCAGAATCAGGGCCGTGCGGCCGGAATGTGCCGACTCACGCCGCGCCGAGTCGCTGGACTTTCGCTGGCGCTCCCGCTCTGCGTGGGCACCCCTCCCCCACTCACGCGACAGGGAGATGGTTGCACGCACCATGATTTTATTCCATTTATTCATTTTATCCTATTTATTTATTTTATTATATTTATTTTATTTATTTTATTATATTTATTTTATTATTTTTATTTTATTTATTTTATTCTATTTATTTTATTTATAATTTGTTTACAGCATTAACTTACTACACATTACTGTACGTAGAACTCTGCTGAATATCAAATGGTATCAATAAGACTTCCGGTAATACTGATAATATCATGCTAACAATAGCTTTCACATATAATACTAATTAAAAATTCGAAACATTTCATAACATTTATTGTTTGACTTAAGAGAAAACAACCCCCTTTTCTTAAACTACCTACACCATTTAACTCTGCGAATTGTACTGTTGAAACATTTGATTCATTTTTTAAGTACACTCTCAGTGGTATTATGAAGTAATTTATTATTCTTTATTAAGACAATTAAGAAATCCTTTATCTACGACACAAAACTATTGTCCCCCGAGCATCAGAAAAAGCGAGGGAAGTATTTTTCTCGAGAACATTCACAGTTTCTTATCGTTATGTCGAATATTTGATTTGTCGAGTATAATATTTGTTTTAAAAAGATATTTAAAACGCATACATTATGTAGAAGACCGGATAATTGTTGACGCACGCCTCTACACAACGTAGGAGAAGGTGAAACTTTCCTCTGTTTTCTTTTCCAGCGTAGCAACGTAATATTAACCACTAAGCAGTGTCTTTGATATGCTGAGTTAATGAAGATATTTTTTCAGCATAATGGCCTGCATAATCATAGATTCAAAAAATTACAGTTTTTATTATAATATGGGGAAAAAGATAATACACTAGTGAGCGGGTTTGGGACAATTAAGAGATGCAGTTGAGCAACGATTACATGAAATCATCATACATTCACCATCCTTAGTTTAGCCGCAGCCACAAGACCCTCAATAAAACGAATGATGTGCTGATGGATGTTTCTGGAAATCCTCGCCGCCCAAGAGACGGCAGCAATGCTGATGATGAGATCTTTCAGTATCCGGTCGTTGCAAGATCCCAGTCGCCTTTTTGGCCGGCGGAGAGGGGTGTGACCTGAACCTTGGTGTCACCTTCTGAAATGTCTGGTTTCTTCAAGACTCATGCGTCCCGGCGCATCGCTTTCCCTGCAGCGACTGGCGATTCCTTCCCTCCTGCAAAAGGAGCGATGACCTCGACGAATTTGGCGCGGATCGCTCGACGGATTAGCTTGAGGTAGACTTCGAACACAGACGAAACGCCTCTGGCCAATATATTAACATACTGATGATAACGAATGAAGTGTACAATTTCAGTTCACTGGTTGCAAAACTTTTTGATGAAAGTGAAGTAATTCATTGTAGAAAGCCCGAGATGTTATTAGTCGATGTGCTGCCCGTTAAAATCGCGGTTTTGTTGTAATAGTTTTGTGTGGAAAGTCACATTTTAAATTTGTTTTCTTGTTTTATAATACTACTATTATATTAACATTCGTGATATTGTATTTCGTTATGTGAGGTAATTCTCTTACGAGCAATAGGAGGTCACGTAGTTTTCACTTTCAATGCCGCAAACTCGTCTAACCTCATTTCACCTAAAGATGTGGTGATGATAACTCGACTGGTCATACTCTCTCTTTCCGATCATTATCATTTGCCATTTAGATGATGTTTTTGAGGATGCGTCAAGACCTTACTTCTTCGTTTTTAATTCATTAGCCTTCTCTATCAAGTGTTCGTAAACATTCTTGACCTTTCTGAATCATGCGTCAAGCTCAAGAGCCTTCTTGAACAATCTTGAGTAAAAGGGAGTGGTGTTACTTAACACACTATTTGAAACAACGCGAGTACGAATGCATCAGTCGTAGTCTACATCCGTGTCTAATATTGCTCATTCACTAGTAAAATGAGTCTGTTAGATCTATTGACAAAAATAAAAATTGTTTACACCTTATATATGATTCAAGATATTCATCCTGTTAATAAACATAAAGAAAATTCGAATACTATTAAATAATTATTATTACTTAATATAATAATAAGTAATAATTATTACTTATTATTACTTACTATCACCACTTTTGTAAAAGCACATATTTCAAATTTGGAATATTTTCTTCCGAATGCCAAAGGAGTTAAATATCGAATACCATCAACTACCAAAGGAGTTATCAATGGGTTTAAAATGAAAACTGTGGTTTCAACAAAGAACTCCGATGACCGTAGTGTACAGAATATGTAGGTTGTTTTGGTAGAGGTACGAAACACTGGGGCATCCAAGGGGCCTCTGGGGCTGCAGCCCTCCTCCTCTCCGATGCTTAAGGCACAAACTATTTACAAAAATATTTTTTTCTATACTAACAAACATTTTTTTCTATACTAACAAAAATATTTCAGTATCTCAGATTAATACCTTAAAAATATCTGTAAGTCAACAAACAAAAATACATTTTTAATTCAATGTGACAACTTTTTTTAAAAGAAAACGTCGAATCGCCCGGACACTACACCTATGGCTCCCCATAGCAAAATACAGGTTACGCCGTTGGTCATTATGTGACGTACGAAATACGATCGGTTTCCGCATGTCTTCATTGAATTCTCGATGGTCCAGAATGTGGTATAAGGTCAGCGATTGGAAGCTGGGGAAGACCCAGGAGCATGTCCTTCGTTCTGACACGACAGTATGTGGTTCCGGCTCGGCGTAGCGAGCAGGCTTAAGGTAGCATGTTACACGACGGCGAGCGAGTTTTCGAGATCGGGGTCAGATGGATTTTTCGTGTACAAATCACTGAGAGGCGCAAACATGTCAAAAAGACGCGGACGCGGTCGCGGTCGCAGGCGCTCCGTGTAATTTGCATAGAAATTTATAGCTCGTTTATTAGTGTCGCATAACATAGAAAGCGATATCATGGGTTAAAATTAAATTTTACCTACTAAAAAAGGAATGCGTGAGTATGTGTATGATACTAATCACGAAGTGACACGATGTGGTCTTCCTGTTAAAACTATTTTCGCTTTTAAGACAATGGGTTTACGGAGTGCGGAATTTTCACAGGGATAAAACTAGTTGTTGCTCTAACCATAATTTCCAGCCAAGTTAATTGGAATCTTAAGCGAGAACCTAGTCATTCTAGAGGTATCCAAAGATATTATTATTAATTGGATAATCACATTTTCTATTCGCAGGAAAACCTGGTTGTCAAATTACAATGATACTCGCTTGTAATTTGATTTTATTATCATTATTCTTATTATCTTCTCAATAACAAATTTGTTTCATTTATAAAAACAATACCCCGCAAGTGAGCTAGGTACTGCTAGGTAAAAGATTACCTCACAGTCTTGTTTCAAACAGACTTCAGACGAAACATCGATGTTTTCAAGTTATATTATACGAATAACAAGCAGGCGCACTTGACATCCGCAATACATATCTCGCTAAAACGCAAGTTAATGTGCATTACTCGGAAACGATACGCTCTAGGAACCTAAACCCAGGCTTTTGTGTTCCTAAAGACACGAGTTATGTTTATTAGGCCGTAAACTACAAAATGAGGCTGTTACATTTGCAAAAACGACATTACATTTTTGAAGGGTTCTCCTAACTCCGTAGCAAGAGTTCTCATCACTGATCGAAGTTGTGCTCCTGGGTGCAGCTTTCACTTTGCAATCAATGAATTACACTGCAAAATGTTCGCACAGTTCGTTTTGTTGTTGTTGTTGTTGTTGTTGTAATTATTATTATTATTATTATTATTATTATTGTTATTATTATTATTATTATTATTATTATTATTATTATTGTTATTATTATTATTATTATTGCTATTATTATTATTATAGTAATTATTTTTGTTATTGTCTTTGATAATGCTATTATTTTTTGGCGAATCTCTTGTGTCCTCGTTTGTGCGTACAAATAACTAAGAGCGTAGGTTGGGGTGTCGGTGCAGGCGGCAGCGGCGGAAGAGGCGTGCGAGAATGCGGCCTCCACGCTGCCGCTGCCGCCGCCGCCGCCGCCGCGGCGCCGCCTCCGCAACTGACTGGGGCGCGTCGAGAGCGACTAGGCGACGTACGGCTCGTCGTTCCAGTTTCCGAGGATCGATCGGCGTCCCCCACCGCTCCACCCACCCACCTGGCCTCTGCCACGCGGCGCCAAGGCCCCGCGCTGCCTCCGCGCCGGTGCAGCAGCAGCAGCAGCAGTGGAGGCAATGGTGGCGGCTGGGCGGAGCGGCGGCGGGCGCGGGCGCGGGCGCCTGCACAAGGCTACACCCCGGCGCTCCCGCCCCTCGCGGCTGCGTGGCGTCGCCGCACGGGCGCTGCGCAGTGCGTCCAAACACGCACTATCACCGGACCAATTTTCTTCTCTTTCTTCGTTCTCTTTCTTCGTTCTCTTTCTTCGTTCTCTTTCTTCGTTCTCTTTCTTCGTTCTCTTTCTTCGTTCTCTTTCTTCGTTCTCTTTCTTCGTTCCTCTTCTACGTTCCCCTTCTTCGTTCCCCTTCTTCGTTCTCTTTCTTCGTTCTCTTTCTTCGTTCTCTTTCTTCGTTCTCTTTCTTCGTTCTCTTTCTTCGTTCTCTTTCTTCGTTCTCTTTCTTCGTTCTCTTTCTTCGTTCTCTTTCTTCGTTCTCTTTCTTCGTTCTCTTTCTTCGTTCTCTTTCTTCGTTCCTCTTCTACGTTCCCCTTCTTCATTTCCCTTTTTCGTTCCCCTTCTTTTTTCGTTCTCTTCTCTTTTTTTCTTCTCCCTCTTTTTTTCGTTCCCCGTCTCTTTCTTCTTATTCTTCCTTTTCTTTTTCCTGTCCTTCGTTTTCTTATTTCTCCTCTTATTGTTCTTCCACTTCTTCTTTCTGCTCTTCTTCTTCAACCAATCCATTTTGATGATAATGATAATAATAATAGTGGATATGAGAAGCTCTTTGCTATTTTTCATGAATCGTAATGTTTACTGACTTATTGTGCCGATACTCTCTCATCATTCACCTCGTAAGCATTTTCACTATCTTCTTATTAGATTAGGGATCACTCATTGGTCTCAATGACCTTAGTAGTTGAAGAATCCTTAAACCTAAATAACATGAAATAAATAGTTATAAAAATATTAAATATCAAATGAATAAATAAAAATTAAAAAATATATATTCTTTAATTTTGTACTTATACATTATTGCTTGTTATTGTCTTCAATGCGGAGCCCGAAACACTGCAATACTTTCCTGGATCGTGCTTACGAGGGAACTACGAAAAAAATTGAAAGATGCTATGTTCTCGTGTTAAGGGAATTATGGAGAGGAAATATGAAAAGACGAACCGAGTCAAGTTAACATTTAGTTAATGAGTAAGAAAGTAAATCTCAATCATTAACATTAGGTAAAAAATAAAATTTAGAATGTACGGGCGTTAACTGGTTCTAATGATCTCAGGCGACAAAATGTCCACGGGCCAAAGGCTCTCATGGTGCATGTATAACTATTATCATATTCTTTATCTCCATCTTATTTCATATCCCTAATTTGACTTTGACTTGTAATATTGTTCCAAGGGACGTGTCGATTCGTCCACTGCGCGTCACCCCCCCCCCCCGAACGTGGAAATGATAAACCCGACGCAGCGCATGTATAATTAACATGTAAGGCATCGCATTACGCGAAGCGAAGTATCCAGATTAAAGGTCGTCGCGGGCCGCAGCGACGACGCGACGACAGCGGTGGCAACGACGGCGGCGGCGGCGGCGGCGGCGTAGCGCGTCGTCCTCAAATGTCAAGGGCCTCGGCGCGGCGAGGGCGCTCGTCGTCTTCCGGGGGAGAGGGGAGGCGTCCTCACGCGCCACGCGCACGCCCACGCGCCCACGCACGCGCACGCTCGTCGGCGCACGCACCGGCGCCGATCTCTTGGCCCCGCGCGCCGTGAGTCACCGCCGCGAGCCGCCGCCTGACGCTGGCGCGGCGCGGTGCGGTAACGCGTGCTGGCTGGAAGTGGGGCGAAAGGTACGCCCATCCCCACCCGTCCCCGTCACCTAAAATTCTGACAAAATTCCGGGGGAGAGGGCTCAGGACCTCAACTGATGTCACTGTTGTCGCGCTGACCGGGAGGTCCTAGGTTCGAGTCCCGACGGTGGCACATTTGTCGACACTAGCATGTGAGCTAGATCGAATTCAGTCGCTGTCTGGAGGAGAATTCTAGCGGCCAGCTGATCAGTAGTTTTCTCTGGTTTCTCCGATCAACACCGGGTGAATGCAGGAGCAGTACCCTAACAAACGAGCCACGGACCGCGCGCGATCTTTTCTACCTCTTCTTTTTCTTTTTTGTCCTATCCTTACTTTGTTCTATCCCCTTACACACACTTACACTAATATACACTACACTATCACATACGCCGGAAGACCGGTCGTGAGCTTAGAGCTTGTCCAGACCGAGGCCGTGCCCTGCTGGTGGGAGATACCTGGTTAAAGAAAATCCCGCCAGCCGATGGTAGGTCGGCGCCGGATCTGGCTATTGAGCGGGGAAAGCACACCTTCCGAGAAAAGCATGCACTACACTTACGGGACTAATGACCCTGGTAGTTGACGCGCCCCGAATTACTAGCAATGAATCCTGACAAAATAGCCCGTCTACCCACTACTTAGTCTCCCGATCCACGTCCCCCCGTACGAGAGGGAGGAGTCAACAAAATTGAGCTCAAACCAAAGTAAGAAGACCGCAGTTGGAAGAGAACCCGCATGGAGTCAGGCGAACGAACACCAGCGCACCGGGAATTAAAAGTGCGCATGGCACAAAACTTGAAAAAATTATGGATGTGCTTTGTGAGGAAGAAAATAGATGTGGTACATAAATGTAATACATCTATAGATCACGGCAACGGGTCTATTAATGAAGTTGTTTGAAAAACTATTTTTAGAATGGTATAATTGATGATATTGGGATTTTATGTAGCTTTTATATGCTGTTTACTTAAAGTTTCCACAGTACATGATATGGCTAATGTTCAATATAATACAACTTATGTCAAGCATCATTGAATCCGATACGATAAAAGAAAATACTGCGGAAGTCAATACAATACTTTCATCTATCTAATAATCTTCTATATAAATACAACTAAAACTTCTGTGATTTCAAAATAACTACCTTCTTGTATTCGTAAATGAAAATGTAGATTATATAAATCCATTTCATTGCTTTTACGATTTTGTCTGTCTGTCCGGTTAATTTCTTAACGGCTGAACCAATTTCCTCGCGGTTTTCACTGAAAATCAAGTCTTTTGTCGGGCAAAACACGGTACTTTAAAAATAAAGTTTATATTCTCTTAATTAGAAGAGGGTTTATTTATTTTTATATTTTTTACACAAATAATAGTTTTAATAGTATTTTTTAAGTTTGTACGCATGATCTCCCAAAAAAGCAAAGTTACTGTTTGTATGAGATTTTCTCGTATCTTCCTTTGATACCCCTGAGAGCAAAAATTAAGTGTTCACTTTTTTCGTTTTTCGCATATGCCTCAAATGTTCATGAAATAGAATTAATCATTTGCGAAAGCTCCAAAAAATGTCTTCCTAAATGCTCTAAATTCATTCCAGTAGCGCAATTAGACTCAAAGTAACTGAATTTCAAAATTGTTACTGGAAGGGTGCCGAGAGTACGCAGTAAGGGTGGAAGGGTGAGGCGGCGCAGGGTGTACAAGGCGCGGAGTTTTTTCATGTTTCCGGGCGCGTCAACTACTTCGGTCATTAGTCCCGTTAGTGTAGTGCATGTTTTTTTCTCGGGAGATGGCGGTGATCTTCCCCCGCTGGATGGACCTACCGTCGGCTAGTGGGGTTTCCCCCTAACCAGGACTCTCCCACCAACGGGGCACCGCCCCAGCCGGGACAAGCTCTAAGCTCCCGAACGGTCTCCCGGGATATGTGGTAGTGTAGTGCATGTTAGTGTACGTGTGTGTGTAAGAGGAGAGGGTAAGAAAAGGAATGGGAAGGACAGATCGCGCGCGGTCCGTGGCCCGTTTGGTAGGGTACTGCTCCGGCATTCGCCTGGTGTTGATCGGAGAAACCACGGAAAACTACCGATCAGAGCAGCCGGCCGCTAGAATTCTCCTCCAGACAGCGATCGAATTTGACCTAGCTGAAAAGCTAGTATCGAAAATCCTGCCACCGTCAGGACTCGAACCTAGGACCTCCCGGTCAGAGGCGCTGCAGTGACATCAGTTGATGCACTCAGCTACCGCTCCCGGTCCATTATGCGGAGGGGAGGGGGGAAGGCCACTGGGGGTTAGGCATGGGCACAGCAGGGCAGGGCAGGGCAGATATGAGGATGTCTCAGGGCAGGCAGTACAGGGCAGAGTAGGTCGGTGATACAACACACACAGAATTCATTCCTTTCCTGTCTAAAGAGTGATAATGTTTGATGAATTCCCGGGTAACGCAGAGTACTTCAGCTCATAAATTTACAGTTAGAATATATGTCAAAATGTTAATAAGACAATCAGATACATTAATACTTTGTGTGTTGCACGTGGCGTGAAGACCATTATGCGCGATACGTACCATTAAGTATAGTAACCATACGCTCGCGCTACCGAGCTCTTGAATAATCAACTAATTTGCACATAATGTTATCTTTTAGCCACTTGTAAGGTAAATAAGTATTGGTCTTGACATGAGTGAGACATATTCACACCAGGTGACGTGGAAATAATGTTACGCGCTCTGTGTGTGCAATTTCGTCGATGCATATATAGTGTAAATAATTTTTATATGAGTTCATGTGTAATGTTAAAAGTGTATGTTTTTATAAGTGTTATATGTGTATGTATATCTTACCGTAAATAATGTAAATAATGTTCGTTGTTAGATTAAGTTAGGGTGTAAGACAAAGTAGATTTAGATTAGTTTGTAAGTATCTAGTTTGTAAGCTAGGCCATAAGTTAGCTATGTAAATGGAATTAAAGAATAAATATTACTATATATGTGTGCACCGCCGCGTTCGATCCCCCCGCCACCGGCCGCGAAATGAATGGCTTCGTTGCCGCAGCACAGTCTTCGCCTCAAAGTGGCTGGTGGAGTTGAGGAGAGGAAACTTGCTCTGGATACGGGTGGGCCCAGATTTTGTCATCGAAACTGGGACGTCATGCGCTGCGGATTTAAGAACCAGCCAATTAACCATTATGCGTAGGTGTGTGTGTATCTAATGATGTACAGGTCTGGCTGAGGAGTTTCGAAAAAAAATGGCACTCTTCTATGATTAGTATAAAGTGTTGCAGTTTATTCGGATGTCTCCGACATTCGTCTCTGTAATTACTATAATAAAATAGTAGAGTGCTAGCTGAACCCGTGCGATTATTCCATACTTTTTATCATTCTTTTAAACGTGAAAAAATCTTCACATTGGAACCGAACTCCAAACATCTGACAAAGCAGGCTAAGGGGTGGGTAATCCTCCACTAATGTAGTAGAACTTCGAAATGGATATCATTTTGTGTATAATATGACAAGAAACAATAATTACTCGTATCCCTAATGGAACTAGAAAGGCATAAAACGCAGTGTCCGCGTTATGCAGTGTTTCAGCGTGACGTGTGGTAATTGGTTTCCTCGTACTATTTTTGCCAAAATGAAAAGGGAAAAATAGCTGCATGATCATTCATCCCAGGAGATGCTGTTTGGAAAAAATCAATTAAAAGATTGAATTCCACAGAGAGAAACAAGCGAGAGGTCAAAAGAGATCCTCTGTACTACGAAATTAATGAATGTTTCAGGACATATCCGAGTATTTCAACTCCTGATTCCCATTCCCGTTGTGATCCACATAACTTCATATCAATGAATTTATTCAATTCACTTCAATGAATTTATTCAATTCACTTCAATGAATTTATTTATTTACTCATATGTTTATTTTTATTTTTATTTTTATTTAATTAATTAATTGTTTATTTAGTTAATTATTTAATTTCGGAACAGTAGAACACATGGAAACAAATGTTCGGAATCCGTAAGCCGATGTATTAAAAGAACCATGCCGGTAATCGAAAAAATAAAATGCAATTGAAGGTTGGCATTCCGCGCTGCGCCGCTACTGCGTGGGCGGCGACACACTTCTCCGCGAGCTCCATCGGGGCCACACGCATTCGCTCGCCGCCACACACATGAGTCACCGCACCGCAGCGCAGCACGCACGCACGCCCTCACTCTCTCAGCGGCGCCCCACTCCGCCCCACTCCACTCCACTCCACCTCGCCACACCTCGTCTCGCCACGCCCCACGCCGCGCCGGCCGGGGTCGCGACTTCGCGCTGCACCGCGCGGCCTGCCTGCCTGCCTGCCTGCCGGCCCCACGCCTTCCTGCCTCCCACAGGTGGCGGTCTGCGCGCGCGCCAGCTGCGCGTCTGCGTGTGGAAGGCGGCGCACCGCCACAGCCGACGAAGCACCCGGACGCTGAGGCACCGTGGCCTGGGAAGCTGGGAGCTAAACTGAAATGAAATAAATGAAGGAAAAAATAAAAATAGGAATGTACAAATAATAAATAAATAAAAATATTATGAAAGGATTAATCAATGTAATTTAATATGGAAATACAATTTAATATTAGTTTTCGAATGAAACTTAGTTTTTGGTTTAGAATTCAATTTAATCTGTTTTCAAGTACAATTTAATTTGTTTTCAAGTACAATTTAATTTGTTTTCAAATACAATTTAATTTGAATTTTACAATACAATTTAATTTGAATTTTACAATACAATTGAATTTGAATTTTGCAATACAATTTTATTTCAATTTTGCAATACAATTTTGTTTGAGTTTGAAAATTACAGTTTAATTAATATAATTAGAGTAGTTTAATAGTTAATAGTTAATTAAGTAGATAACATAATTTCGAAAATAATTACAAAATAATCTCTGCTGTAAATGTGATTTCCCTAATTGATTTTTAGTATTTTCCTACTATGTAACTAAAGCTATATTCCGGATCAACGAAAAGGATGTTAGGCCCAGCTTGACACTTTGTAGGACCTTGACGAATGCGATACTGTTCTCACAATACTACCACGAGTTAATATAAAAAGAAAGTCTGCTCTAAGACTTCGATGATTCGTTAATATTATAATACTTGTCTCATTGTGTTATTTAACTATTCAGTTTTGTTACATAAAAGAAAAGCCTAAACAACATAGGAACGTACCTCCTAAACCAATGTGAATGACTTAATCAGTAATTGTATGTAAATAATACATAAAATGAATTTAAACTGCAATTGGGAGTAACCCGGTGGCAGTTAATTACATAAATAAGATAATAAATGTCCTACAAATAAGATAATAATGGTAATAATAATGCTAAAATAATAATAATGGTAATAATAATAATAAAAATAAAGTAATAATAATAATAATAATAATAATAATAATAATAATAATAATAATAATAATATAATATACATATTGAAGGACGGTAATGTCGTCAGGACATTTAAAGACAATAATAATAATAGTGTATTTTTTATTACAATACAATATTTCTCTTATCAATAAATGTGTGTATTAATTATTAATACACTCAATTATTGAAAACGGAAATTATGTATTATAATAAAAATGCACTAAAAACACATGTGAATGAGCATATTGATTGTTTTTAAATAACCACAGGATACCACTGCCTTATAACGTAAAAAAGTCTGGCGGTTCTAATAAGTTGCAAAGTGTTCTGCAATTGGGATAAAAATCCACGCACACGGGGCAAAGACATGAGTTACTTATAAAAAAATTTACTTTATTTACACACTTACACCTTATTTACACATTTACACCTTATCATCTGAAGTGGCTGATTCCATTTCTTGAATTTAAACAGTCGTAATTAAATTGGCGAGTCCTTGTGAACAATAATTGAAAATTCTCTTACGTGGAGATGGTTTTCAATTTCAATGGTTTTTTCTTCAGAAATCTGTTTTTGGTTGTAGTAGGTTTTAGTAGGTTAGTAGTATGTTAGTAGATGCATTCCAATCTTCAACGGGAGCCGGAAGTACTCGAGATGAGATTAACGTTCTAATATCAATCATTTTTACGTTTAGTTTTTCTGGATTTCATAGGAGGGTATATTTAAATAAGGTGTTAAACGTTCACAAATTTGCTGATTTAGCATAATTAATGGACTTGTGGCCCAGCGTAAAGCACCTAAGGGTATATCATTTTTGAGCCTCGGTGCATGCGCAAAGACTTAAGTGGTATACGCCAAGGTGCTTGTGCAAGCTGTGCAAAAAGTCTCTAATGAAGCAGGAACTCATTGCTTTGAAAGTAAATGAATTGTTTCTCTGTAATTTGAACTAAGTTTTCCGCGAAAGGCGTAAATAACGTATTTGCAAGGTTGAATGTTCTCAGGGAGAGCATTCGCAGTAGCAGTTTTTGCTAACAAGGAAAATGTAGTTGTCCTGACCACGTTATCGCTTATGTGATTGCTCACTGCTTGCTTTGCCGTCAAATAACTCGCTTCGCTGGACAGCTTGCGGACTAGTCATGAAAACCGAAGTCTGCTTGACGGCTCGTGCGACAGACTTGTTTGCGACCGCAGGGCGTAATAGCTTCGTTTGTTGCTCCCTGGACAAAGCGCCCGTGAGTGTGAACGGTGAAGTGAGTCATTCTTTTGGCGGACGTGCGCTTCTCGTGGCATCGTTGTGTCGCGTTGCGTCACAGAGCCATGGGCGAGGCTCTGGCAAGTAGGTCTGTCGCACCGGTGCTTGCAACAGTAAACAAGGCACCAGTTACTTGATAAATGCATTGATGGTAGTTGGTGTTGGAAATGAGGGCTCTACCTCGGGGGTGTAACAAACGGTCTATTGCAGTTCCCTGCGAGGGATGGGCGTGAGGGAGGGAACGGGGAATATTAGTGGAGGGGGAGGTGGATGAAAATATAGAGTTCATACGCTTGATGCATTTCGGAAATAATAATAATAATAATAATAATAATAATAATTATTATTATTATTATTATTATTATTATTATTATTATTATTATTGTAGAACGATCTTTCTACAATATAAAATCGGGATCAACAGGAAGACATTCAACCATTCTATTATTATTATTATTATTATTATTATTATTATTATTATTATTATTATTATTATTATTTCGATTTTTCACATTTTCTCTTCTTTAGAAGGGAAAACTTTCACTTGTCCAATTGATGTTATAGGACTAGAGAAGAAATAAAAGAGGTCATCTTCGTCAACATATAATATTAACGTATTAGAATATATAATATCATCATATTATAATATGTTGACGAAGATGACCTCTTTTATTTCTTCTCATGAGAACGTCAACAACACCAAATCAGAATTCCCACAATTTATAGGACTGGGTTCGGACTGCGCAGGAAGGGAATTCATCCTGACCTACATGAATGTCACGCATTAAAGAATTTTCTGACAATATTACATGTTTGAAGGAGAGTGGCTCTCTGTTGTTGTTGTTGTTGTTGTTGTTGTTGTTGTTTGTTTTTTTTTGTTTTTTTTTCAAAGATATTTTTGATGTCTTAATTCTCCAGATTTCTTTCAAAGTTTCTGGTGACAACTTCTGTAATTGATATAACCATACGGAAATGTGAGACTTCGTGCAACTTCCAAATGTTTTTTTTTTATTCCATTGCCCAGTTCTCATCTTTTCTGAATTTTTCCGCTTCGGTCTTCCAGAAGTTGTGAGTGAAAGGGATTGCGGCATCGATTATAGAAGGTGCTTTCTTTTTCTTTGTCTATTATGAGGATGTCAAGGCGGTTATAATCAACTGTTTTATCCGCACATAATAGGTCGATCCCAGTATAAGAAGTGCGTCTTCGTCTCGATCACAGCATCTCTTTCATACTTGTAGTATGCTGGAGCATTTTTGCCCAAGTTTCATTTCTAGTTTCGGTGAATGAGTTTTGCCACTTTTGTCGATATCACTTGTTTTTAAAATATGTTTTTCATAGTTTTTAGTTCTTATTACTCTAATCTCAATTGCTGCCACAAAACTTTCAGTTTACGGGTACAAGCAATCACTGCTCAACCACTTTAAAGATGAAGATTTGTCAATCATAGGGTCCAACAGACAGTTCATAAATTTACCGTTATTATTATTGTTGTTATTATTGCAATTATTTTTGTTATTATTTTTGTTTTTATTGTTGTTGCTATTATTGGTGTTATTATTCATATTATTGTTTTTAATATTACTTGTGACGTGCATTAGCAAAAATGCTGCTGAACAAAACCCCACAAAACATATTATCGTATTCACGTATTATCCACACTGCTCAACAACAACAAATAAAATTCTCTTGTATACCACAGCAGTAAATTGAATATTTTAAAAAATGTCTCCGTACATACTGTAATAACATAGTATATTATATTACAGCACATCAGTTCATTGCGTATCAAGAATAACACAGTGAAATATTAGCATTGTTCATACAAAATCAGCATAGCTTCATTGTTTTTCAGTTCCTCCCGAGTTCCGTCATATCGAAATGAATATCTATAACGGACACCTTTTACAAGACCGGAAAATGCATAATTTTCTATGAATTTCTACGCATATTGTAAATTAGTAATAAAGATTATATTATTGTTATTATTATTGTTTTCTAAGTTTAGATAAGTTGTTAATAATATAAATGAATGTGTTGGGTATCACTTTCATATACACTTCAAGTTACTACCTGCTTCCTTAGAAGAAGATCTAGTGAATGTGGTTGCTTCTATTTATATTTTTCGGTATTTTATTATTTGCATGTATATTCTAATAACAATTTTGTGCAATATTTTGATTTTGTTATGAAAAAATGTTCTCTTTTCTTTTGATTTTGAAAGCGTTTGGATTGAATATTTCAATAAATTACCTTATTCAAATCTGTGGTGTATGCCATAGAATCATCGGCCCTAACAAATATTATATGGATATTTTTATTTTACTCCATTAAATAAATTTATTAATAGAAAAGTAAAAAACATCTCACAAGTGACTTTTGACGATGAGATTAATAGTGTTTTGATTGCATTGAAATGTGCCATTGGCTCTCAGTTACGGTATCCAACTATCTATCATTAATCTTTTGATAATACAACTGGAGTTTCAATATAAAATTTAAATGCATACCGAAATAACTGAGATTTCTTCTAAAATTTTCTTAAAAAGTATAATATTGCTCCACAGCAAAGATTGACTATCGAATTCTAGGTGTCTGTTTCTCTTGCCCTTGCGTTACAAATGTGAATAACATTGTTTACGTTTTGTTTCAGGTTTCAGAATTCGAGCAATATCTTCACGTAGAGTCCAGAAACAGTTTCTGGGCAAGCTGGTCTGGGTAAGCTACCATAATTATAATTTACGTTTAACTCAACATGCAAATGAAACTTTTATAAACGGCTTCGAAAACGACTTTTAGTTCGTGTGAAGATCTTTCATCAGTTTTGATGCACATCTAATGTTCAACGACTTACCTTTTACTTTCTATTGAAAAAGTATTCAGCAAGAATAGACTGCAACCTGCTACCCGCCTGTTTGACTTACCATTTATGTTCCTTTTCATGATTTGGTTGAAAAATAATAACTTACATTTGTTCAAAAGTCCAATTATTTTCCATAAATTACGTTGTGTTCCCTTCTCAAAATCCTACATTTTCGCATTAGGACTTACGTAAGTAATGCTAACTACTAAGTAACTATTAGTCAGCTTTTTATAATAATGGAGAAACCAACTATTTGTGGGCGACTTGATCAGGAAGCGGGAACATTTCAATATTGAAATATGCAATTAGATGACTAGTCTTTTGATCTGGAATCATAAAATTGGGGAAGGCCAACCAAGCCTCCTAATAGGCTTGAAATTCCCTGAAGTATTAAATGTTGTAATTCCGTTGTAACCACAATGTATGGAGAAAATAAGTTTTATATTCCGTATACAATTATTCCGTATACAATTATTTTCTTCCTAATTTCACTACTAATGATCTGCTCAAACAATTTACAAAATGTTTCCCTATTAACGGGAAATAATGAACCAAAGATAAAGATATCATTTAAAAATATTTTGAAGAAGATGAAAATAAGCTCAACATCGATTCAAATCAAATGCTACACTGTTAACACGAGACTATGACGGTGTCGAGTAAAAAGTATTTTAAAGGTGAAACGCCAAGCACAAACTTCGATTTTTACAACAGATTCGGACTTCACAATATTATTCATTTTGAGATTGTTTCAAAGTTTTTGAAACAAAATATTGGTTTCATTTAAAAGCGTGTTGCATAATTTTCTGATCTATTTTATATATTTATTTCAATATAATATATTGTACTTGTATCATTGACAATCATTCCTCAGATTGCTTTCCAATTTTCAAATAATTTATTCTGTAATGCTAATCGCCATCAATTAAAACGAATGATACCGTGTAGTCTTAGATCTGAGCATCATTAACATATGGGATCTCGAATTGCGAAAGAAGATGACCATGACAAAGCCCACAACCGGTCCTGCAATAGCGAAAAAAAAAAGAAGAAAAAAGAACTATACTGATCTTAAGGAAACTCCACCGACCGGCTGGTCCAGAGAGGCATGGAACCTCGGACTTCCCCAATACGGGTCATACACGCAACCACCGCTCTCGCAACCCTCGACGCCAGTCACGTGACGGTGAATAATCGGCAAACCGTGAGAAACCAAGATGACAAATTCACGAATGAGAATATTCATCGTTTAATACATTTTCAAATCGGTAAACCCTGAAACAATTTCACTGGCCGAAACGGAAATAAAGGAAAGAAAATAAATTCTGGAAAGGAAAGAAGTTTCTAGGATCAGTTACGAAAAATTAAAGTTAAAAAATGTTTTATTTTATGTCGCGTAAACTACAAAGTCATGAGATACATTAATTAAATTTAATCACAAATCTGTGAAAATATCAATATTTTTATAAAATGTTAACACTTCTTCTTGATAATAGGTGATGATAAAATGTAGTTGAATTTTTGTTTCCTAGGTATTTTGACTCTTGTTTGTGGATGGGGCATTTTAAAAGGATATGGTTGATTGTATTGTAATTGAGTTACTTTCTCAAATAGAAATTTATGAGAGAAGTGTGAGTGATTTGTTCTAATTCTTGTCAGGGCAATTTGTTCTTGTCGAATAATTGAGGGATTTGTTACAGTCTAAAGAAGTTAGATATACAAAAAATTAAAGTTGTAACAATCAATTTATCCAATAAAAATGTAAAATTAAAACTCGTTATGTATTTTTAAATTCTGAAGGAGATTAAATTGTCTAATGAAATTGAACGAAGTAGAGGAGGGAGGAGTCAAAAATAACAGTTTTGAGTACACGTTCTTTTTTGTTATTGTTTGGCTCCACGTAATGTTTATAAACTTTTTACCGTTCATGCTTTTCGTTCGTAGTACTCCGTTGTTAACTGAGCATATACTTTGCTACGTAGTTTAGTTTGCAAGGAATCAGCAGTTAATTGTATTCGCGGACTACGAGATGCAATTTTAAAGAAACAAGTAAGGGTCCAACACCACTTGCTTTCATGCGTTATTTTTAACATTTGTAATTTTCAAAACGTTTTAGAATTCCACGAAAATTATAACAGTGCTATTTTAATTGTGTACTTTGCTTTATACGGGAAAAATATTCAATAAAAAAGCTGTAGCCGTTTCTGAGAATTTTTTTAAGATTGCCTTTGGTTCAAGCCAAAATTATGAGAAAACGTTTCATATTTTCAAAGAATTTTATATGAACGTATTTGAAGATCCAATATTTTAGAACTTATTACTAGGGCTTGGAAGTTTGGCATAATGCTTGTTTATTATTATCAATATTGTAATGATTTGCGATCATTTCAGTAATTTAGTGTTCCAGAGAGTAAAGACTTTCCAATAAAATGTTAAGATTTATATTCAAAAAGACAGAAGACGGCAGCGCCGCGCGCAAACATTTTTTCTAAATTAACCGAATGCGCGGAAGAAAGTCAAATTCAACATAAACATTCAATAAAGCATAATGTTTAGAATTGTTAGAAAGAACAATCAGCAAAATCGGACAAGAGGTTTACAAAATTTCGAAGATAATCGTAATCGTACATTTCAAGTTAAAAAGGCGTGAACATGGAGACCATTGTTGTAAGGATAAAGTTGATGAAGAATATAGTTTCTAATAAATATTACGAAAACGCCTGAATGGATCAGGCTGGAACTTTATAGAACAACGAGGCGAAATTTATGAACGTTTTCAAGACTAATCACAATTTTGGGAAACATCTAGAAAGATAATTAAAATTAAATGCAGAAAAGTATAATTAAAATACATATTAAAACAAGAGACGCATCGTAATGACGTCACGACGCAATATCGAACTAAAACTGGTTGTATTTAATGAAATAAGACAATGAAAGGAAAAATAGATAGTGCAGTAATTATCAGAGAAATCATAGATAGTATTGAGAACCGGTGACAAGGCCTAAGAACGTTTAAAACCGGAAAATTAAGAAACATTCTGTAATCTTGTTTGAGGTCACGGGCAAGCGATCGGCGCTTGTTCAAGAAAAAATCTATATAGGATATTGGACAACAATACTCGACAGACGAGGAAAAAGTGCAGTGTTGTATGGTCGGTGAAGATGCTAGCTCCGTGTTAGCGTAATGTAACATTTTAAGAATTATTGTTCGGAAGTGGAATTTGAAAACATTTTAAATATTTTGATGCGGACGAAAAGGTTAAAAAAAACGGATGAATGAATTCGTAAGTAAGTGCGAATAATTTACGGGTAAAAGCGACGCGAACATTAATTTTACGCGGTGGCACTTTTGAACGATGGTCGCGGTTATTTTGTCGCAGTGTTTATAACACAAAGTTTAGCGTGATCCGGACAGTAAAAGCTAATCCAAATAGGTTATTTTATTTTGGTTCGTGTAACGAAACACTCTCTCTTCGCCGCGGGAACTATAAACGTATGAAAACTTTGCGGTCCATCGCAAAACGTTTCGTAGTGGTTTTCTTAACCATGTGAGTTCGGTCCTGGGAACTGGTGGAAGCTGGGACGGTTCCATTACCGACGGCAACGCGGGATATGGCCGCATGTTGCAGTGTTCATCCGGTATCAGGGGAGTGATGCGTGGATATTAATTTTTTTTATTATCTGGCACTTCAAAGGCATCTGTCGAAGACCAAGTCCTGTCAATTCATTATAGGATAAGAGGGTCAACAATCTGAAACGACAGAATGCGCATTCGGTGTGGATGAATGTATTTTCGTATGTAATTTTGTACAATATAATTTTTAGTGTGAATGGTCATTATTTTGTTCTTTTTTTGTGTTTTAATATTAAGGGTATTGTGTGTTTGCTATGTTTTGTTTCGTGTGCCATCAGAGGGCACTATCATTGTACATATGTCTGTCATTTTGAGACATCAGAGGAAGAGAAACAGTCCATAAAAGTAGTAAATAAATTGAGATGAATGCACTTGGATTCATCAATAACCACTAAAGAATGTGTTGTGATTAAGGTAGTTAGATGCTGATCCACGCGCGCGTTGCACGAGTACCACGTTTTGGTCCCTGTACGAGGGCCATCAGAAGTTCACGCCCGCATAAATTGTTAGAATTTTGAATGGTTAGTTAGTAAACGGGCATATTAATGTATAAAATAGAGGGAGTAGACGAGTTTATTATATTGGCAGCCCAACGTGGGGCGAGAATAAGCGAGTTTATTATAATATTATTATTAATATTATATTATATTATATTATATTATGTTATACTATATTATTATTATTATTATTATTATTATTATTATTATTATTATTATTATTTACGACTTTTAACAATAGGAACCACTTATTTCTACTTCTCAAGTTGTTTTAGTAAATTTTCATTTTGCCTTATTTGTGCATTTTTTTCTGCATTATTTGTGCCTTTTTGACTTTTTTGACATTATTTTCCCTTTTCCCCTCCTGGCACCGCTCTCTCTCAAACTGGAACCTGCAAGCCTGGGCAACGTGAACGCACGGTCATGTATTGTTTTTCTGTGGACGCGGAGGCTCCAGTGTCAGGTTGTGTTAAAAATCTGAAAGGGAAAGGAAAATGTTTGATATTTGTCGTCTTAGAAGTCTCGAGAAATCTTATTCTATGTTTGTGTATCTCTTTTGAGGACAGAGCTGTCTGTACGTGATATACCCTTCTCAGTTCCTTCTTGTTCTCTCTTCCCTTCTGGCAATTACACAACAGCGAAGAACGAAATTTATCATTCCGTTTTCACTAATACCAATTCAAGATTCAAAAGGGAGTCCACTATAGCATTTCGTCGCGACAGAAACGCGAGTAAAATAAATTTGTAGTCGTCTTACTGGATGGTCCTGTGCAATTAAGATTACAAAGAAAAGCAAGTTCTGTGTGAGTGCTAAAGTAATTTTTGGTGTTAAAAAATGGAATACAATGGAAATCATTTTAATTATTAATATCTTTACAATAATTACCTTTAAGTGGTAATTTTTTTAATGTGTCCTGTCATTTTACCCTCCGCTTTAACCAGAATAAATGCATTTTTCTGCATGCATGCAGGCATGCTATTTTTGGGTAAAATAAATACCTGAACGTCCGGGAATTTACACTTAAAAATTATCTAAAAAATCTATCATTACATTTCAGAAATACTCTGTATCATCAATATTATATTTTTGTGATGTTAAGTTTTTGCAATTTTCGAAAATATAATTATAGAGTTCACCTAAAATGAGACCTATCTAGAGTCTTTTTTATACGCCTACTTTGCTGTATTCAAGAAGAAAATAAAGACAATAATAGGTGCCACTTTTTGAGAAAATAATTGTTTAGAAATTACAGATGTTCAACGCAATATTATACTAAAACTCCTCAAATTTTGAAAAATTGCCCATGACTTTATTTAAGGCAGCTGTCTACCTGAGAAAGAAAATCTAGAATTGTAGGTCTATTTTGTATTTCCTTGAACATTTGATTTCTTTATGCTTTTAGAGATCAAATAACTTTTCAAAAATAGTTTTTCTTCTATTTCTTTACAATTGGCAAAATGTAGGTTTTCACATAAAAAATCATAACTCTACAACAAATTGATATATTTTGATAATTATTTTTTTAAAAATTAATCACAATTAAATATTCTAGTGAATGAACTAGAATGGTAAAGGTACTATGAAAACTAAAGAGTCAGGATTTGATTATTTCAGAAAAAACAATTATTTATGAATTTATTCTGCACATTTCATTTTATAAAACTGAACCTTTTAGTGACAGATTAACTATTCTAGTTAATTCACTAGATAAAATCATGGGTTACATGCAGCAAAAGAATTATAATATTATCTTTTATAGTTTATGATTTATGATGTTTGACATGTATAAGTATGCTAAAAATTCCCAATTCGGAAAAATCCGTGTGTAGTTCACTCACTAAGAGGTTGACAGTTGACACTCCCTTCGAATTTTTTTCCAAAAACTAAGAAACGTAGTAAGAAACGGTTTGGAGCATTTAAAAGAGAATAAAACGGAGTATACGACCCAACAAAAACTGATTTTTCCCAGATCATTCCCAGGTAGACAGTTAACTTAAAGATGGATCAATTTGTTGAATAGATTTTGTTCATGGAAAAGATCCCTATTTCCATCATTGTAGTTTAGGAAAACGATGGAAATATTTTGAAATTTTCCGATTTTCAAAAATTTAAAGATTTCAACGAAAATAACATCTTCGTCATTTTTAAGCGTTCTTTACTCTAAGAAAAAATCCGAAAATTTGGAACCATTTTGGAGTAAATATTTAAAATATTGACAAGGCTTCATGCAAAGTACCACAAGAATTAAAATCTCCATTTTAAATTTGCAAGTTCTCAAGTTCGGTGAGATATATCAAGAAAAGTCAATTTTGGAAAAAATCATCTGAACGAGTTAGGCGCTAGCAGCATGGGCTGACGGGCAAGCATTTTACCGTCAGTATCAAGAACCTACAAAACGAGCTTTATGATTACATAAAGTGTTAGAGGAAGTAGTTTACTACAAACAGGAACAAGATGTTTCAACGTTTTCGATACCATGGTCCCAGAATACAGGCCTCTACAGTATCAAGCCTCAGAGGTTATCTGAAGAAAAAACGCCACTTTCCGCTTCAGCATTACAATACTTTCCCTTTACTACGCAGGACGTAGTGAGTAAAAAGTAGTTGTGGTATGTTAAGGAAATAAAAAAAAACAACCGTTTCTTAGATTTCATTGAGAAAAAAGAAAATCTGCAAAGACCTCCTCTATACCGAACATTCTTCATTGCAACTACTCGTTAATATTAGTATGAGAGCATTGCTTCCGGTGCTGTCTTAGAGTCTTTTAGATTACGGTTGTAAAGCGCATTGACTAATTACGACAGGAAAGAATGCTTTATAAGAATTGATAAACACAAACACACATGATAACCGTGGAATATGAATCCAAGACTCTTCGAGCCAACGCGTCACGGTAAAAGCTGTGCAGTTGTGATGCTCGCGGCCTCTCGGGTTGAATCTTCTTCGCTTTATTGAAGTACAATCTTGCTTAAAAAGTAAACTTTGAACAGGTAAAATTTTGTTCTGCTTTAAACATTGTTTCCAAAAGAAAATTCCTATGTGTGAATAATATTGTTTAATGCAAATAAAATATGAGTTGTGAGTGAATAGGTTATTAGATTCTTGTGTTTCAAGAACACCGAGTATACTAAATGATGTATTTTTCTCAGTGGACTTTTCTGTTGCGACCCATGATTCTCTGTTTTTCCAATTGCAATATATATACCATGTTTTCTTTAATCTTTGAAAAAATATCTTTTAGGTAATGTATTGATCTACATTCGCTACTGTCTCACCACTGTTTCTGAGTTCTGTTTCTGTCTCACCACTGTTTAAAGTTTTTAATGTATATTTAAAGCGCGAATATCGTAAAGCGTTGGAAAGTTCCCGAAAGCTTAATTAAATTGATCGTGTTGAATCGTGTCGCAGCTGTCCTTTTGAATGCATAGGTTCCGAATGTAGCGACCTCGAGGTACAACTTTTGCATTGACGAGAGAGAGAGATAGAGAATGTACTTTTACATCCAGACATTTCATGGCTCATTCCAGTTAAACGCTAGTACCGTTCTAGCTCCAGGCTTCTTTTCCTCCTGAATCCTTGCACTCATAGAGCTCTGTCTCCGGGCTGCCGTTTCCTCGGCAACTAGTAATTAATAAATAGTGGAAATAAATAGTCCACCATGCACCCGTACTCGATCTAAGAGATTGGCATCAGCAGTTACTTGTCTGATCAGGGGTACACTTTGTTCCATCAACTTTTGATCAAAATAAAGAATTTTCTATGTTACGGTAATCAAAAGAGACATAAATTAAATAACGAATACATATTTCTTAATTAAGTTCATTAAAATATGTTGAAGAGCCACAAAACTTTCCACAAATATTTTTGGCCATCGTCATAAAAAAATCATAGAATAAAAATATATCTTTTAGAAAAAGGCTAAAAAATGAAAGAAAAAAGCGAGTTGAACCAAATTGAGAAGAAAAATAAAATACAAAGTATATTAGGAATTCAATAGACAGAAAAAAGTGTAAAAGAAGAAGGAAATAGCAAATACTTATGTTGCAAATATTATGCTATTTTGCGTGAATCCAAACAATAAAATGAGTATTTCTCCACAATATAATCGTAAACACTTCCACAACTCGTCTACAAGGATCTGATTACACGTGTAAAGCTGTGACCACTGACGGAGAAATTACACGTTTTACCGCGGCGTATGATTTATGACGGGGCATTCGCAGGCAGAACTGCCACCGCCAACTCCAGCGTCGTCGCACCGCCACCACCGCCACAATATTTTAGCGCACATAAGACTCCCAGAGTAGTAATTGCAAGGAGAGATATCACAGGGAATTTTTCTACAAGCGAGGCCGATTCTAAGCGGTGTTAGAAGGACATCCTTTGTTTCTTGCGTATTGAATGATAATAATAATAATAAAAGTAATAATAATAATAACAAGAAGAAGATAATTATTAAGATACAGTACATGCAGGAGACTTTATTGTTATTTTTTATTTTATTATCATTATTTATTATTATTATTATTATTATTATTATTATTATTATTATTATTATTATTATTATTCCTCTAATTCACGACTAAAGATGTTGTGGATCGGTTGATTAGAAAGTTACGCCGGGTTGCAACCACCATTTTAAGGAGCAGATCTAGGGACTATCGGTGCCTCTACAACACGGCTCAAAATGTCGGGTGTTCCCAATAAAGCAATGTCTTACCCTTCCCAGTTGTTTGAAAGACCTGGGAATCCAGGTAAGTACTTACTGAAATTTTGCTGAATAAACCCGAGCTCCGATAGCTATCGGGATGACCTGTGCTTTTTCGCGCCACATTCGGCTGATCTCGATTTCCAAACTCTTGAATTTAAGACGTTTCTCTGCCTCCTTGGTTACGATCTTTTGATCGCATGGCACAGCAACATCTACAAGTAGTCAGTATTTTTGCTCCAAATTCCAGATAACAATATCCGATTTGTTGGCCGCTATCGCGCAATCAGTTTGAATTTGTTGATCGTGCAATATTGTTCACAGTCCAACAGACGTCACCGATTTTGGTGAGTGTTCGTACCACTTGGAGCATGTTTGGAACTTCGAGGGCGGTGCATATTTTCCAGACCCAAACTTGTCTTTTTTCAAGTATTCGGTCTTTGGTAGAATTGGACAAGCTGAGGTGATATGGTCAATGGTTTCTACTTGTTCGTGGCACATGCGCCATTTATCATCGTGGGAAATTTTGAGAACCGCATTATCATGTCATGTTCTCAGTTCCTGATCTTGGCAGCTATTGAAACTGCTTCCGATTCTGGCTTCATTCTTCCCCTTTTAATGATGATTGACATTTATTGATCTGCACCTTGTCCATTCTTTGCAAATATTGTCCAAGAAGTGGTTTGTCTCTCCACGATTTCTTAAACATTATTTGTGTTTTACATTTCATGTTAAGTCGCAGCAAAAGTTCAGTGGTTATGATATTCTGCGTGTTTTGCATAATCTTGTACACAATGCTTTTTACTATACTTACAATGCTTCCGTTTCTCATTCTTCGATCAGATTTCGTGACGTGCCTCATTAGTGGGTCATCTTGATGGCTTACTACATACTTTCCCATCCCGACTATTGCATTGTCATTATCATTATTGTTATTATTGTTATTGCTATTATTGTTATAATTGTTATTATTGTTATTGCTATTATTGTAATGATTATTATTGTTATTATTATTGTTATTATTATTATTGATATTATTACTATGACGATAGGGTGGCCAATAAGCAGCTTTCTAGCTTCCCGTGGTGCGATCCCGGGTTCGATTCCCGGTCGGGGCAAAAATAGAGTTGTAGCTTTCCTTTAAAATCGTCTCTGTTTCTATAGAAGTGTGATGAAGAAAAGCACAAGCAGGCGGAGTTTGCTAGTTACGGTAAAAGGAATACATGTTCGCCACATGTCACTCCTGCCCCCCCCCAGCGTAGAAATTAATCAAGTTCTAGGCATGGGGAACCCATTAGCTAGCCATAGACGGAGAATCTACCCAAAATGCCATATACATTATTATTATTATTATTATTATTATTATTATTATTATTATTATTATTATTAAGATTCATTTTTAAGGTACAATAGATTCATCAGAATCCAGTTTAAAATACAAAAGTTCCTATTTTATAATTAGTCGTATTGACCGCGAATTCTCACTGGCAGAATTGGGGATACCCCCTGAAGAGTCGCTGCTCGAACGGTTCTAGGGTTAGAATACTGTTCATGGCAGATTTCCAACTCCAGCTAGAGTTCGATGAAATTCGGCAGCTGTTCCGTCTGGTGGAGACGGCTGGTCTGGCCGATACTTTTCGTGATTTCTCCGATCATTACTAGGCGAATGGCGCAGCAATACCGTAAAAAACGCGCCACGGACGGCAAGCAACATTTCCTTCTTCATCCTTGTCCCCTTCTCTACCCTCGCACACATACATTTACTCTTACAACTACAGGAACTACACTGGCTCGACCTGGCTGCAGCGGCTTCCTTCTGGGGTAGATGTTTGAACGGGAAAATCTCGCATGTTGATGTGCAAGCCGGCATCTGATCTCTTATTCCATCTGAAGATGAACTACACCAAATATTAAAGGAAATTTTTGACTTTTTTTTAGTTTTTTTTTTTCGATTTTTCTGCTTCTTGCAGGTAAGTGTCTGGGACGACTGGTGCATGATCCCAAATCAACCGAGGAGGAGAGCATACGAATTTAGTTCGCGAAGTTTTGTACTTGCCAATGTGTCTGTGAGTAGCCCTAGTTTGCTGAGAGTGGTTCGTGCGGGGGCGACCGATTCAAAGAAACAAAAACCAAAACAACACCAAGACAGGAGAAGACATTGAATTAGTTTGTCCAACAACACATTAATCTCGCGAACGTACGTTAGCATTTTGTTGCTTTTTGCTGATTTTTCGGTCTGTGAATTCAGCATGCGGCAGATGTTCTGTATTTCCGGTGCTGGAAAAACAAAAACTTGGAGAGATTATTACAATACAGTTTGGCAAACAACATATTTTCGCTTTCTTTTCAACATTTTTTGCCGGTTTTTCTACGAGTGGCTTCGGTGTTCGCTAGGTGGTTGACGAAGAGGGTGGTTGATGCTAAAAATATCCTATCGTTAAGAGGCAAAGTAAACGCAAGAATTCTATTTGTCAAGAAAAACTTCATTTCGTGAGCAAATTTTGTATTTTCCGACGATTTCCGATGTGTTAGGTGATTGCATAGATTCACTAAATTACTGTTGTATTAAAATACCACACCAGTCCACCCCAGTCTTTTCGTTCTTTCATTTGTTATATTAAGGTAACTTATCTTATTTTTAAATTATATAAAGTAATACTCTTATTTTATCTCATTTTAAAAATATATTTTATAAAACATTTAATTACCTTCTTTTAGCACATAACTCAATGTTTTTATATTTTATTTGTTTTGTGTCCGGTACCTGATGAAGATTATGATGATGATGATGATGATGATGATGATGGTGGTGAAGACTGGGCCATCTAAGCTGCTTTTACAATAAAGATCTAAAAAGCTGCTCTTGCAATAAATAAGACTAATGTTGACTAGGACAACGGCTCTAATTCTTTGTTTGGAAATGCCGCCAACAGCACAACCCCAACAAACCAATACATAAATTGTCCACCGGTTTCCCTGCGAGTAGCGCCAGTGTCCGGCGGGCGATCGATGCGGGGGCGGCCGGTGCGGGCGAAGCGGCGGTGTGGCGCCCGCGGGCGGTGGCGCGGCGCGGCGCGAGTATAAATAGCCGGCCCACCGTCCTTAACATTCTTCCCAGCGCACGGGTTGCGATCCGAGAGCTGCAGCGGCGGCGGCGGGGCGGGGCGGGTGAGTGGGTGGGTGGGTGGGGCGAAGGGGGCTGGGTGCAGCGCGGGCGGCGCGCCCGCCTGGGGCAAGGCCGCCCGTGGGCGAGCGGCCGCTGCCTGTTGAGATTCGACTGCGCCGCACGGCGACACCTCACAACCAGTGCTCCATTGAAATACCCATCTCCGGCACGTAAAATGTTTGTGAGTGCAAGTGTGCGTAAGTGCATTGCGTGTGTGCGTAAGTGCATTGCGTGTGTGCGTAAGTGCATTGCGTGTGTGCGAAAGCGCATTGCGTGTGTGCGAAAGTGCATTGCGTGTGTGCGAAAGTGCATTGCGTGTGTGCGAAAGTGCATTGCGTGTGTAAGTGCATTGCGTGTGTAAGTACATTGCGTGTGTGTACATGTGCGTGTGTGTGCGTATGTGCATGTGTGCGTATGTGCATGTGTGCGTATGTGCATGTGTGCGTGTGTGCGTATGTGTATGTGTGCGTATGTGCATAGTTGATGTGTGCGTTCTTGTGTGTGTGTGTGTGTGTGTATGTGTGTGTAGTGTACGCGCACGCTTGAAGGGAGGAAGTGGCTTCAAAGGATACCGCAAGCTGAGTTGGTCCAGGGAAACAAATGTTGCAACTGAACCGAATCAGACCGAGTAGGGTTAAACTCTCTACGGCGAGCTATTTTCGACACAATCTAGATAGCTAGGACGAATTCAGCCGCTCCTGGAAGAGAATTCTAGCGGTCGGCGACTTTGATCAGAAGTTTTTGTGGCTTCTTCGATAATATTAGTCGAATACCGATGCTGTACCCTAAGAAACGGGCAATGAACCAAGTTCGATTTTTACATCGTTCTTCCCTCTCCCCTTCCCACCCTTACATGCACCATATTCCCCATATACCGAGAGAACAGTTGGAAGCTTCGAGCTTGTCCCGCTTGCAGAGGGGCCTCGCTTGCGGAGGATTGGAAAACCTTGCAAATCGACGTGTGAGTCGGTGCCTGATATCAGTTTCAGCGGAAGATGCCCCGGAACTTCCCGAGAGAAATATACTAGACTTACGAGACCATGACGTCGGTTATGTGACCGAAAATAATAAGTACACTTACTCACTTAGGCGATGAATAAGTGGTAAGCGTAATTATTACTTAATCTTAAGAGAGCAGGTTTGATTTCGGATGAGGTGCGTGGATTTTCGAAGAGTGGGGCGAGTGGTCAGTCGTACTTGTCATGTAGAAAAATCCTTACTAAATACCCGGTAAAATTCAGTGAATGAGAATTGATATCCTAATGAAATTTCATACTCGCTTATTCGAGGAAAGACTCAAGGAACAGATGATTATTTCTGTAAGGATTATTATTATGCTTCCGCGCAGTTCGTACGGAAATGAAAATGTTCTGGCACTGTGACCGTGCATTGTGAAGTACACTGTGACCGTAGACGATGCCAACTAGGAAATTCCCGCCGATTGCTCTGTTGGTAGTTTTCCGTGGGTTCTCTGGTCAATACCAGGCAACTCCCGGAGCAGTACCCGAGTAAACGGAGCCACGAATCTTTCCTTCCCCCTCCTTCACCCATCCTCACTCCTCTCTTACTAACACTTACACTTACTTGCACTACGCTACCACACATGCCGGGAGGCCGGTAGGGACTTAGAACTTGTCGCGGTTGGGACAGTGCCCCACTTGTGGGAAATACGTGGTTGAGGAAACTCCGCTGACCGACAGGTAGGTCGGCGTCGGATCTCACCGTCCTGCTGAGGAAGATCACCGCCACCTCGCGAGGAAAAAATATGCCTTACACTTACGAGCCTATTGAGCTTACCAGTGGACCCGCCCGGAATCACTAACCAAACAATCAAATAATAAATGACGCCGTGAAAAAACAGTATAATAGTTACGTCCAATTCGCATTTTCCTCTCGCTGAGAATTTTTCAACGGGTGCACGATGCATTTCCGCAATGCACGAGGCGTGCGTCGTTCTGACGCACATGTTAAAAATATTGCTTCACCATTATACAATATTATAGCCGACCTGGATGGCCGACGTGGCTAGAGCGTGTGCCAAACCCGCGCCTCTGTCCGAAGGGTCGCGGGTTCGAGTCCCACCGTGTGCATGTGAAGTCGAAGGCTTCCGCGGCCAGGGACATGTAAATGATCTTGGCTGTCCGGGAAGACCACGACAAGATGGTTAAAACGTAGGCAACACAGCCTTCGACGCGGCGTCAGCCGGACAACCTAATCATTTACACCGTGTGCATGGTTGTTTGTCTCTTGTCTTTCATGTATGTGTATTGTCGCGGAAGGCCTTGTGAATCTGCTGACCACAAACCGAGAAGCCTCCAAGCGTGTCTAATGTAAAGGTTAAGATGTGTCCCCATGAGCGGCATCGTGGGTACGCGGCGGGGACAGCCGTAACTGACGTTCCCTGAAAGCTGGAAAAAGCCCCAGGAAAAAATAAAAAAAATCTACGATAAAATATTATGTTTCAATATTGTAGTCACCATGTTAAAATATTGCCAAAAGCGCTCATTGCTGCCTTTATTCGTAACGAAATTATGATGAGAGTACAGTATGATAGAGGAATGTCCTTTCCATTGACCATGAAAGGTCTTTAAAGCGATTGTTGCCTGCACTCTACTTTCCTGCCTCATCGCATGTGTCCCTTTTCCCGCAAAAACTGCCCACTCAGCTCGCGGGTCAAGCCCGAGCCATTTCGATAGATCGCGCTCTTTAGAGGTCGGTCACGCAGGCCTGGCCTAAAACACGTCCCTCTGAATAGCCTCCGACGTTAACACACTATGACTCCCGATCAGCTCACATTGTGACAGTGGAAAGTGAAAATTGATCCTCCGACCACAAATATCGAATTGCTACTCCAATCACAATTCTCCAAATTGTATGGAATATCTCATTTTCAACTTTTTTATAATAATAATAATAATAATAATAATAGTAATAATAATAACTATTATTATTATTATTATTATTATTATTATTATTATTATTATTATTATTATTATTATCTTGTGGCTGCATATGTAGTAATGGAGAATTCCTAAAATTCGAAAGCAGTACCATGAGTAAGAAAATATTATTAAATCTAATTGAATGAACATTAAGAGAGTAAGGATTCAATTTCGTAAATATGATTGCGTAGGCTGCCGCGGCCGGAATTTGTATTATCTAGGCTGTTCGGGATGAGTCGCGGCTCTATAGTGGTGACTGAGTCTAGATAATTTCAATTTCGTAAAGACAACTAGCCCTCTATACTTCCCCAACCTTTGTAATAGAAAACTAAAAGTAATAGTCCATTAGATACCAGAGAAAAGGGTCATTGATGTTGTAACCAAACTGCACATACTAACTAAATTATAAGTTATCTTACATGCTCCTTGAATGAAGAGAGTGATCCATTGAAAATCTTCGGACTTTCAAGTGCGTATCTGAGTAACATAGTTAAAGCTTTGTAACACGTCACTTTATTTGCTCTCGCATCTTCTTTCACCTCCTTTAAAAAAAGTGTTTTGAAATAGACGTTATTTTAACACTCCTTCGTTATGTGCCTACGTTTACTTTAGCTTCGTATAAGTGATTAAGTTGTTAGTAAAAGGGGTGTTGGAAATCCCAATATAAGACAGACATGTTTTCGTAATATATTACAAAACCTCGGGGAGAAACAGCTGTAAGCGAGTTGAAGAAGGCTGAAAGCAAACATTTGGCACAGAGAAGCTTTCGGTTACTCAGTCCCCTGTTAAAGGTGGATGCAAAGGCTTGCCATTTACGTCAGGATAGGCAATGAAAATGGAATTCTATATGATTTTGCATTTGAGAATTCCAATGTTATGCTCCTTTGATATTTGTTCACTAAGAGATGTTTATTGGGGACCCAACTTTTCCGCAGTAATGTAAATTTACAACTCAAATCGTACAATACGAACAATGAATAAATCTATTGATGAATGTACTTAAATACACATTAACACCACGATGACATGTTATACGAAAAAATTACATGACAGTATTAATGTATGATGTATTTATTTTATTATACTCTATTAAGCAACACGATTAAACATTATACGATGGGTTTAAGAATGCAAAATACAACCAAACGAATGCGTATTTCAGTCGCAGTCGCATCGAAGATAACAGAACGACCCATTCTCCATATTATTTTCATTTATTTATACGACGTCTTTCAAATCGTTTTCTTTAAGCACTTAATAATTCGTAATTTATGTTGAGGCAATCGTTCCTCTTAAAAGTTTGTATTGAACAGTAAATTTATGTGCGGTTTAATTTATTTCAAGTTCAAATACGTAAATATTTTGGGGTTTTTATAAATAATAACTATCACAATTTAATCTCATGCTTTATCATTTTGTAGCGGTTACAAATGATCTAGAACATTTCTGCTTGATTCTTCCTGAAAGAACAAATTATTTCCAGGGCATCACATTTTCCTATTTAACATCATTAAGAAACTTATTCGTTATAAAACAAGCAATTCATCAGATCTTTTCACATTCATCTGCTCTCAGAAAATTGTCAATTTCTTGCATATTTTAATTGTAGTATCTAATAAATTTTCAAAAGTAATCCCCAATACGGCGACTATAAATACAGTAGTTTTCGAAAAAAATATTCTTAAACGTATTTGGTCGCATCAATCCTTTTTATCTACTCCACAATCTACATCCATTTTCCCAATTACTGTATCACAAGTTAACATGTAATAAATACAATTATTATGTAAATGAATAAGAGCATTTTTTTTGTTTCATAGCAATTCTGTTATATTTTAGATTCCTGCTGCATCTTCGTAAAATATACTTTAATTTATACATATTATGATGAGTTCCAGTATGTTACATTGCATATTTCGTAATGTTTGTTGGTGTCAGAGCGAATGATATGTGAGATGGGGCAAGAGAGTGTTGATGGCAAGGAGACAGGTAAACAAACATGAGAATGATTCACGTTCCTAAAAGTAGAAAGGAAGACATAGTGATCCCAGATAAAGAAGTATGAATGGCGGTTGGGGTGATTCCATGACGACGTTATATTGGTGGAACAGAAAAATCAACAAACAATTTTATTTTTTACTGATACGTTATTGGTTGTTATTGCCTTCAATACGGAGTTCGATATACATAGCGTAACTTACCTGGATCGAGAGAATCAAGGTTAGGAGGGAAATATAAAAACAGCTGAAAGATGCTTTATGTTCTCTTTTGAAGGGAATCGTGTAGCTAGGAATACAGGGAGATGGCATTACGTTACAAACTTCAAGCCAACTGATGCATCGATCCGTCTATTGCTGCACCCAAAACCCTTAAAGGCGTTCTCGTGTTGAGATGTGTAATTTGTCATAGTTTTTAATATTTGAAAGCGTTGATCATATTAACAAGCTTTCGCAACAGTTCATCATGGTTACTTGTATGGTTTACCGCTGTACAAATCGTTCGGGGAAGGCGTGAATTACTTTTCTCATGTAACTAGTTTCTTTATATTGTTTGAAGAACGTAGTACAATTTGAAGATATGGGTTAATTTTCGTGATTTTCCTTTTAATATCAAAGAGAAGTGCACTGTGAGTTAGAGTTGGGCGAAAAGACAACTAGCATACATACAATACATATAGAAAGTTATGCTAGGTTTATTTTCAAGAGATGATTTTGATAGAACTTTATGATACGTACGTTTGTGGAAATTCGTAGTTCCAACAATTTCAGCAGCTTTTCTGACATAACTAAGAAAAAAAAGTTTTAGGATTATTTATTTCCTGAAGATGTCTTCAAAAGGATATTTAACATTATTATTTTTGAAGTCTTCTACAATGAAACCCAAAAGGTTTGCATAAAGTTGACATCTTTTGTATCACTCGCCCATCTACAAACTCCAAACTTCAAGATCCTTCTCTTTCGACTTCAGATGACAGTACTTAATGTTTATGTAGGAAATGGTGAAATAAAAAAGTAAAAGTACTGTAAGATAATATGCTTTTTTTAATCAAATATTTGTTGTAGTAGCCAGACTTCGAATATTGTGACAACATTAATTCCAAAAATATTTCGTAATTGTTTGTGCATCACATGCTCCTTCAAAATGTTCAGTGTTAAGTTTTTATTTATTAGCGTACTTTTTGTTAGAGATCGTATGTGAAATCTCAAAGGCAGAAGAAGCATATTCAGTAATGTAGTATTTTTGACGTTTGAAGTTTGAGGTTAGTTTGGTTTTCACGCACCGAAAATACTTTACAGTAACCCCACAATTTGTAATGAAACATCTTCCTTTTAGTTGTGATACGTTTCAATATTTCGAAGATTATTAAGTTCCATTAAAAATATGGGCACTACCCAACCCATTTATATTTGAGACGTGTTTGGACCACAACAAAATGGCTTCACTATCGGAACATGGCAGAGGTTGGTAATGCCACCTCCAAGTATTCACACCTCTGTGAAGGGAATTTTGGGAGGGAAAAATTAAAAGACAAACTGAGTCAAGTTAACAACTACTTAATTATTAAGTCAATCTGAATCATTAAAATTACGTAAAAACTAAAACCATGTTTGTATCACGGGCGTTAACTGGTTCTAATGAATCGGGCGATAAATTTGTCGCCATTCGATTAATAAAACTCTTATAACAACCTCGGTGCATAAATAACTATTTGACAATCCAGCATGCAATTCGAAAGTGACAACAGTAAAACTTGTGGAGTCGAAAAGTGGACGAATCATAATGGATAAGTGAAGTATAATAAGTTCAACTAGTGGCTTGCAGCAGCAAAAATGCTATTGACAAGTGTATGGAATATGGAGTCGGGGTAAAGCAAGAATTTGGCCATTTTGAAATAGCACGTGAGTATTGAAATTTCTTTCTTTCTCGTCGCATGACGTCAGTTGAATGTGCACTGACGATCTGAGATTGAGGGTACAGTAAGGTGTGAGGAATTTCGAGTTAACAGAATCAAATATTTGGATATTTCATTCGAATACAAAACTAATTTCTTAATTGTATTTTTCCCCTGTTCCTAGGTACGTAACGAAACCACATACCTGTCTCTCATGGCTTCGTTTACAGTCAGTTTATGCACATTTTCAAAATTAGTAATACAGATAGTGCATTTAATGATGGTGAACATACGTTTGGCGGAAAGACTTTCAGTTCTGAATAACGCCACTAGCGTATACCGTCGTAGAATTACTACCATTCAGTTTTAATAAGCTTAGGTTTCCTTTTAATTTGCTGATCAAGAATTAGAAAATTAAATATGATTTTCAAAATAAATATCTTTAATTTATAAAAGAATCTGGTTTATGTGTGAGAAAATTAAATGATATACACATGTAGAACAGGCAATTACTCTTTGAAATATCTATTAAAACTTTCGTCGTTTGCGCTATTCGCCTGCCTTCTTGGGACCACCTTCAATTTGTTTTCGTTGCCCGAGGTCTTCGAGGTGATGACGTAGACAAATGCGCAAATTTGTAACGTGGTTCGGGGCGCGACCTAAGTTAAGGTGCTGATGGCGATGAATAGTGGAGTCTCTTGTAAACAGCCAAACCTTTTCCAAATCGCTCGGTCCCGCGCGGACAACTCTCTGATCAGACCAAGTCAGTGGTCGCCATACGTGTTTTGTTGTTGTTTTTTGTTGTTGTTTTTTGTTGTTGTTTTTGTTGTTGTTTTCTTTGGCGAACCAAGATCTCCAAGGTCGGAAATGGAAAAATGTCTATGCAAAGTTCGATAAGGTAACACGATTTCCCGCGGGGTAGAATGTTTGGTAGTTTCAATTTGGCGAGGGCATATAGTTCAAGTCTCGCCAGTGGATTTTTGACACAGAGTAAATAGCTATGTCAAGTTCAGTCGCGTATGATTGAGAATTCTAATGGCGGTTGTTCTAAATGGTAGTTTTCCATGTTTTTTTTTTATCAATGCCAGCGACTGTTGGAGAAGAACCCCTAACAAAGAGGTCACGGGCCACGCGCGGTTTTTCTCATCCTTTCCCGTCCTTTGTCATACACACTTGCATTAATATGTACTACACTACCACACATGTTGAGAGGCCAGCGTGTAGCTGAGACTCGGCGTCCCTGTTGTCAATTCGCACCCTTGTGTAGTGTCGCAATCTTTAGCGCTGCCAACGTCAGTCATGGGCCAACAGACCACCAGTCAACTCTTTCTCAGATATGAAATATCTTTCTGAACAACACTTTATTATTTGTGCTCCAGCACGTAATTCATAAACTATCTGCAGCCACAGCCTCGTGGATCTGCCAAGCAGGTCTGCTTACCTCGACCTCCCAATGAATTCTCGTTATTTATTTTATGTCCCTCAACAACGTGTCATATTGCTAGGCAGGAACAAACCACTACGTTACACTTGTCTTGCTGACCGTTCGCATGTGGCAAGGAGCTGCTGATCGAAGAATCAACAAGTACAAGTCAACCAGGCGGACGGTCTGCAAACACTCTATAAAGAGTGAAAATCGAACTCTCTCTAGATGAACAGTGTCGGAAAGAAATGTGAGAATTACGGCTGTGAATGAAAGGAAGGAGATTTCCCAAGGATGTTAACCTTTCAGTACGACTGGTTAACAATCTGGACCGTACAATTAGAAGACCATGGTATATTCAACTAAATACTTAAACGGACAAATATTTCGTGTTTATCGCAAGCGTGAGTTTACTATTATTTTCCATTACGCTTTGTTTTGTATCTTTCCAGTTACCCATTTAAATTAGTCGCTTTCCTTTGTTTTCGAGACACTTGAGGATTTTTACCAGTCACTAATGATTTTACCATTGTATGTGTATTTCTTATTTTCTTGTTTCTTTCTTTGGATTTCCCGCTGACATACATAACCTTTTGACCTATACTATTTAAACCTATAAAAACATAATTTACATGCACAATGAAATATTTTCAATTTTATTACATTTAACGATTTTTTAGCGTAATAATAGGCGCAAAATATTGCATAAAAGCGTTGATATCGTGCAGAGTTGATGAAAATATGTAGGTCATACTTAGACATCGTTAGATATTTAATATGTATTTGGGATGAAGTTAGAGGTTACCTAGACACGCAGTAAACAATAACGAAAATACTAGAAACTAGCGTACCGGTGCGATAACTCTCAAATGTTAATCCTCACCCTCTTCCGTATTTTTCCATTTCCATATTAAGTCTGTAATATATCTTTTTCTTCAAGACCTGTTATCCTCCGTCACTTGTTCTGTCTCCTTGTAATTGATGACAATTCAATACTCCCGTGTCAATACAAATTATTATTTCACGTTATTACCGAGCAGAGAGGTACGCCCGTGTAATTCATTCGCGTAGAATATCAAGAAATTAGTTAAATTTCACATAGAGTTGCAGATTAAACGAGCTCTGAACAAATGGGATAAAATCGAGATGCGTCAAATCAGCAAAAAATGTAATAGAGTGTTCAAGATCACATCCTGTAAAATACGATGTAAGAAACATATCTTTGAGGCCAGTGGCCTCAAAGATATCTTTCTTTTAGACCTTTTTAAGGCCCTAAAACGCTTTATTTAGTAGTTATTTAATGATATATATTAAAAAATCTTCCCGGGTGTTGCAGCTTGCATTTGACATGAATATTTAGATGCGTTTTTAAAATAAATCCTTCATATTTTCAAAGTCAAAGTGAAATTCGTTACGTCTCCGTAAAATTCTCTTTCTTTAGAGATCTCTTTTATAAAGATTGGTTATGTATGAGAGCCACGAAAGGTATGTATACTACTGAAATAATGTAGGAAACGATGATAATAATTAACAAAACCGTCTGATGCTGGTTGTTAAATACTACAAGAAGAGATAGCAATCGTGATAATGTAGATCATCAAGTGATTGTTTTTTAAAGAGAATGTCGAGTTATATTATTTTTATTGCAACATAATGTACCACACACGTCAACACCCCTAATCATCGCCCCTCATGAAATTAACAATTTCACTCCTTTTTAATTTTCGCACATAGTACTACTTACATAGTATAGACACAGTTATGTAATAATGCGACGAAAAACGGTAATTTTGGCAGAAAAACTTGTATTGTAGGTCCTTGGTATCAAAGAAATGGATAACTCTCGTTTCTGTATGAAGTAAATTACTTCCTCTAACACGACGTGTAGTCAGCATCCACATTTTAATGGGTACTGTCGATAAAATGGTTGACGGCAAAACGTCTGCCTGTCTGTCCGCCGGTCTGTCTGTCCGCTAGTCTGTCTGTCCGCCGGTCTGTCTGTCCGCTAGTCTGTCTGTCCGCCGGTCTGTCTGTCCGCCAGTCTGTCTGTCCGCCGGTCTGTCTGTCCGCCGGTCTGTCTGTCCGCCGGTCTGTCTGTCCGCCGGTCTGTCTGTCCGTCGGTCTGTGTGTCCGTCGGTCTGTCCGTCCGCCCGTCTGTCTGTCTGTCTGTCTGTCCGCCCGTCTGTCTATCTTTCTGTCTGTCTGTCTGTCTGTCCACCCGTCTGTCTGTCTGTCTTTCTGTCTGTCCGTCCGTCTGTCTGCCTGTCTTACTGTCCGCCCGTCTGTCTGTCTGTCTGTCTGTCCGCCCGTCTGTCTATCTGTCCGCCCGTCTGTCTGTCCGTCCGCCCGTCCGTCTGTCCTCAGATAGGATAATGGTCACTTAAGAGAGTGGTGCAGGTCTCATTTTCGTTGAAATCCGATTTTTCGAAAATTACAAAAAATTCAAAATTTTTCGGCGTCTTCCTACAATTATAATATTAAAGAGCGAGATTTTTTCTAAATGAAATCTGTTTATTAAAGACAGGTCTTGAAATAAGATCACATTCAACGTTTCGAAAATATGAATAGTTTTTGTGGAATGTTGCCCGAAATATAGACAATTTAAAAAATCTCAGAACAACTCCAAATTTTTTCTTTAAATTTTCTCCACATATGTAAGAGATGATGAAAAATATGGTTCTAATCCCATTTTCGAGTGTTGCTCGGTTTTTCGAATATTGCAGAAAGGTAACATTTCAAAACTTAAAAATTGAAGATAGACATTTTTGTCTCTCACAAAGTCTGTTGTAAAAAATCAGCCCTTTAAAACAGATCATGTACAATATTTTGTAAAAACAAGTAGTTATTGCGTAATTTGCACTGGAAATTTATGGAAGTTCTAAAAGAATTTATTTCTCAATTTATGCCTCCTGCTTCCAATTTTTTTTAAATTTTTTCCAAGGCAAGTAGGTTTAAAGAATGGGGGAAGAATAATTTTCCTTGAACACTCCATATTTTCGGAAATTGCAAAAACATTTGGAAACTACAAAATTGAAAATAGAGATTTTTGTGTTAAACAAAATCTGTTTTAAAAAATCAACTTACTATAAAAGGTCATGCATATTTGCTTGAAAAATCTAGTAATTTTTCTTGCAAAATTTTCTTGTAAAATTTCTGCTTGAAATTAATGAAATATATACAGGTGTCCCACCAACTACAGACCACGAAAAAATTTTTGTAGAACAGAAATGAATCCAAAAGATATGAAAATAAATAATTAAATTTTAATTATAATTTACTATTGAAAACGCCAATATTGATTCTATTTTGACACACACATACACACACACCAAGTTCTAATATCCAAAGACTCGACACGTGTTTCTCTATGTATGTCGACGCTCTGAATCTGAAGCCAGAATTCCACAACCAACCCCAGTTTGAAATCGCGAAAACCACCTTGAAATATACCTTTTTGTTTTCGGGGGTTGTTGTCAGACCCAAAGGCTTGGTTTTTCGCAATTCAAACACTGGAGGGTGGATGCGTAATTTTGGAGACAGATTCGGATTCCGAGCGTCAACATACATAGAGAAGCATGTTTGAAATGTTTGGGTCTGAGTCTTTCTTTTTGTGTGTGCCTATGTTGAAAGTAAACATCAATTAATAGTTTATTTGCATATTTATTGTATTTATTAAACTACATTTCATTTGCTGTTTAAGCAGCAGTTGGAAAGAGGATGAGAGAAACTATAAGACTAGCCTCGATTCGAGAGAATTGGAAGTTATCTCATACGAGAATGTGCCATTTTGTAGCATTACTAATTTCTTCATTCATCTGGATTTAAATTTCCATTTTCTTAATTTGATTTTTGAAGCCCTTAATGGTCCTCTGATATTTCATTCTATATATTTGACATAAACGTCGTAATCTGATCCCATTTTTCTCTGATTTTGATATCGATGATCTTGAAAATAATTGTTCACTTACAAAGCTTCTAATATTTTGCAAAATTGCATTGTAATTTTTTAAAATACGCGAATTTACTATTTTAAAGGTTCACACTTCATAAGGGTTACTTAGGTAATTGATCTCGTTTGAAATCGGTTAGTTCTCGGAAGCTGCAGTAATCGATGTAGTCAGCGACATTAATTTGAATAAACGCATGGAAGGGAGAACTCGAGCCACAAGCAAGGCTCATCGGAAATTTGTCACACTGTAATTTTTATGTAAAACAGGTACCCTAAACAATTTTTTGTCTTTAAAATAAAAGACCAAATAAAGTCTGACAAATTTGAAAAATCTGTAGACAGAAACATGAATAATAATTAAACGGAAATTTCTTGTAATCTGACACAGAAATTAACATTTATTTTACTGCTGATAAATGGCTTATTCAAATTACCAATTACAGCAAGTGTTGTTTTCACCAATACGCCTCTCTCTAATCCAATTTAATAAAACATTTTTCTCCTTTTAGACATGCAAAGTCGTTAATGGTGGGAATTTCATTTTTGCGATGTAGTGGCTAAAAGGTGTATGCTGTGCCCCTGCAATAGCAGGAGCCAACCGCATTGTGGAGATGGCGATGTCGGTGGCGATGTCGGCGGCGGTGGCGGCGGTGGTGGCGGCGGTGGCGGCGGTGGCGGCGGTGGCGGTGGCGGCGGCATTGGCGGCGGTGGCGGCGGTGGCGGTGGTGGCGGCGGTGGCGGCGGTGGCGGCGGTGGCGGCGGCGGTGGCGGCGGCGGTGGTGGCGGTGGCGGCGGCGGCGGCGGTGGCGGCGGTGGCGGTGGCGGTGGCGGCGGCGTTGGCGGCGGCGGCGGCGGCGGCGGTGGCGGCGGCGGTGGCGGCGGCGGTGGCGGCGGCGGCGGCGGCGGCTGCGGCGGCGGTGGCGGCGGCGGTGGTGGCGGTGGCGGCGGTGGCGGCGGTGGCGGCGGTGGCGGCGGTGGCGGCGGTGGCGGCGGTGGTGGCGGCGGTGGCGGCGGTGGCGGCGGTGGCGGCGGTGGCGGCGGTGGCGGCGGTGGCGGCGGCGGCGGTGGCGGCGGCGGTGGCGGCGGTGGCGGCGGTGGCGGCGGTGGCGGCGGTGGCGGCGGTGGCGGCGGCGGCGGCGGTGGCGGCGGCGGCGGTGGTGGCTGTGGCGGTGGTGGCGGTGGTGGCGGCGGTGGCGGCGGTGGCGGCGGCGGTGGTGGCGGCGGTGGCGGCGGTGGCAGCGGTGGCGGCGGTGGCGGCGGCGTTGGCGGCGGCGGCGGTAGTGGCGGCGGTGGCGGCGGTGGTGGCGGCGGTGGCGGTGGCGGCGGTGGCGGCGGCGGCGGTGGTGGCGGCGGTGGCGGTGGCGGTGGTGGCGGCGGCGGCGGTGGCGGCGGTGGCGGCGGCGGCGGTGGTGGCGGTAGTGGCGGCGGTGGCGGTAGTGGCGGCGGTGGCGGCGGTGGTGGCGGCGGTGGCGGTGGCGGCGGTGGCGGCGGCGGCGGTGGTGGCGGCGGTGGCGGTGGCGGTGGTGGCGGCGGCGGTGGTGGCTGTGGCGGTGGTGGCGGTGGTGGCGGCGGCGGCGGTGGCGGCGGCGGTGGCGGCGGTGGCGGCGGTGGCGGCGGTGGCGGCGGTGGCGGCGGTGGCGGCGGCGGCGGCGGTGGCGGCGGCGGCGGTGGTGGCTGTGGCGGTGGTGGCGGTGGCGGCGGCGGTGGCGGCGGTGGCGGCGGTGGCGGCGGTGGCGGCGGTGGCGGCGGTGGCGGCGGTGGCGGCGGTGGCGGCGGTGGCGGCGGTGGCGGCGGTGGCGGCGGCGGCGGCGGTGGCGGCGGCGGCGGTGGTGGCTGTGGCGGTGGTGGCGGTGGTGGCGGCGGTGGCGGCGGTGGCGGCGGTGGCGGTGGTGGCGGCGGTGGCGGCGGTGGCAGCGGTGGCGGCGGTGGCGGCGGCGTTGGCGGCGGCGGCGGTAGTGGCGGCGGTGGCGGCGGCGGCCGCGGCGAGGGAGGAGAGGAGTGGAGTGGCAGTATCGCGCGATCCCAGACTCGGCCGTGACATTTCCGTTGGGTTTTTGTTTTTCCTGGAGTCGCTCTGTCCCACTCGCTCCTGCAGCAGGGCGCGGCTGCCGGTGAGCGAGCATCACCATCGCCGCCACCGCCTGTCACCACTGCCATCATCATTTCCCTCCCGCGTATCTTCACAAGGGAAAGTATTCACTTTCGTTGCTTTTCATAGAATTGCTTCGTGCATGAAATTTCAACTGGACATGTCCTCCCGGCAAGTTCCATCAACTCTAATATCTGGAAGCGCGACAGCTTCTCTGTTGTTTACCACCGCATCACCGCAAATGTAATATCGCAGTTTCTGATTGTTACCTTTGGCATCTTTTTTTCGTATCCCTTGAAAGTTATTATCCTTGTTATTCTCAAAATTGTGTGCTATCACCATTGCTGCATTCGACGGTGCCCTTTATTTAAACCCTCTGTTCCCGCTTTTGCTGCTTTCACTATCACTGTTCTTACTTCGATCACTTTCCCAACCCTTTCGCAATCAGTACAATATGCAAGTATTCATCATCACAAGATAATCTGACACTTACTGTCACTACGTTCTCCCCGTCTCCCTCTTCCCCCTCTCCTCTCCCTCTTCTTTCCTCTTTCCCTCTCTCCCTCTCCCCCTCCCCCTCTCCTCCCCTCTCTCTTTCCTCCTCTCTCCCTCTCTCTCCCCTCCCCCCTCTGAATCTCCCCTATCTCCCTTTTTGCCTCTCCCACTCGCTATCTCTCTCCCTCTCTCTGTTCTATCTAGCCTCATTTCGCTGGCAGAGGAGCTCGTCGCTTGTTCGTATGTTGTCGCCCAGGTCACCACAACCGACACCGTCTGTCATCATCAGCACTCGTGTCGCCGTCACTGCGCCTTTGCCAATCGTTACTGGAACGCTTGGGTCCTGTCCCCTGAACTTGACCCTATCTTTCGAGTTCATGTTGTTCTCCGGCAGCCTCGTTTCAGAGCAGGTTTCCCGGGCGCGGACGCCTTGTCTCGGGCGTGTTCCTTGAGAAAGGAAACAAAGTAGCACGGCGCTCTAGCCGCTTTAGAATGTCGCGGAAGGTACTGTGCCGTCTATTTAGTAGGACAACGGTTGTGACAGACATTCCAGCAGTTAATTTTACAAGCTTTGTCTGGGGTACACGTACTCTTTATTTTGATAGTGTTGTAAAGGCGATTGTGGATGAGTGCTGATGTCGTCAGTCCCCTAATAGGATGAGCTGGCGCAAGGTAGTTTGGTAGGTCATTAGGTTGGAGGTAGGTAGGACAATGTGACGTAGAGCACTCGATGAACACTACCAGCTGACTCACAGCTGAGTGAATTTCCGTTGCCTTTTACGTTCTTCTGAGACGTTTTCGTTGAAAAGCAATGGAAAGTTCACCGCGGTTATTTTTTAGTTCTCATGTTTTGTAATGGTTAGAACATTTCATTGATTCGGAAAGTGAGGAATTACATTGAAATCTTTCATTAAAGTGTTCTTGTATGTATCTTTCATTAAAGAGTGTTGTGTGGAGTTATCCCAATTTCAGTTAAATATTTGAGGAGTACATGCAATGCAAATTTTCATTGTGGATGTTAAGAATTAAATTAATTGTTGTTCTTACGAAAGAACAACTTTGTTGTGTCCAGTGATAGACCAATCTTCATTTTGAAATATATGAAGCATAAAAAATGGAACCTGTATGCATCAGTTTAGTACGGAGCCTACGGGGAATAATTTAATGTTCAATTGTATTGTTTGGGCTGTGAAAGTTCGTAATAATCAGAAATTTTATATACAATATTGTTGCCGGGTTGGCCCATTCTTGGGGATTGTAAATTAAATCAACAAGAATTCACAGAATTACTTTTTAAAATATTTTGGGTTTAATTTTAAAATTAGGTTGAATTGTTATCAACCTGGCGAACCAATCATAATGATGCATTTTGAAATTGGAATTGTTATTTCGAATTGTCATTTACAGATTTTCATCACTATGGGTGTCTTGAAAACTTTCAAACACGTTTTACTACAATCCTTCCAGGATATTCTAGAAGGGTATGCCTAAAAATATTTACGACCTATTTCATTTTTCTACACGAATCGATGAATACTTGATCATATTTGTAGGAAATGTGTTTTAGGTGCCCACAATTCCCAAATACATGTTTTTTCGAGGAATCTCTTACATTGTTCTGTAATGGTATGGAAAACATGAACACCGCCAGCAGACCGAGACGGGACAAATGACTACTCATTCACTTTCCACAAATGGTGGACATGAAGAGGTTAGGTTTAACCGAGAGTAGTTGTCACGCGGACGCACACATATTAGTCGATTACTGTGTAAAATAATTTATTTTTAGACGCCCCGGTGGCCGAGAACGCTAAGGCAGTAGTGTCGTAGTGATCTCGGACCGAAGGGTCGCGGGTTCGAGTCCCGCCTCGGGCATGGTTGTATTTGTGTTCGTCCTTTCACCCCTTATCATCAATCACCATATCGTTTCATCCACGTAGTTACCATACCGTTAACAGCAATAGTGGTCGCTAATGACCTACGATGTTGATGCGACCTTAAATAACCAAAAACAAAATAATATATTTTTCTTCCAAAAAACTGCGCGGGTGTATGATATGATATTCCATTTTGCTCCAAATAAAGATCTCGAATTGGGGTAAAGAAAATTGCTTATCTAAGAATTTTATGCTCCATGATTATAATATATTTGTAACCTCCGGTGGTTTTCTTATCTTTCCCGGGTAATTTTTGGCGTATATTCTGCGTAAGTTTCAAAAAGTAATAAATGCAGCGAGTGATTATTGCAATTATTACAAATGTTAGAAATAATTTACAAAATATTTTGAAGAACAATAAAAGCGCTGGAAACTTTTCCAGATTTAAAAATATAATTCTGATGATTATTAACAAGTTAATTAAGACAGTTTTAAATTTGAAGAATTTTTAAAACTATATTTGCACACAAAGGTTATTAACGCTGGTTTCCTATGAATAGCATAGTACTAGAGAGTAACTTAAAGTGTTGATTCAATTAGTTTTAAATGTAACAAGTCGATAAAAAATTAAATTAGATATATTTGATTTACGAACGAAATTCGTATATTCTTCAGCGAAAGAAGTGCTGTGAAAGTGTCGTAAAGTAATAAATAACAAAATGAAACTGGAATCCCTTGAAAGAGAGATCAATAAATATGAAGCAAACTAATTTGAAATTCCAAACCAATTACTAAAGCAGTCCTTGTGTGTAATTACAAATCTCCTTTAAAGAATTTATTGACTGAAGAATGAATAAATATTTATTCGTGATACACGTCGACATATCAAAGCCCCTGTTGTAACTTCATTTATTTTCCGTGTTCCGGGTCTTGATCACAGTTTCATCGCCTTTTGTTTTTAAAATATCTTAATCTTCCCGAAGGCAAGACATATTTTGTGCTAATATTGCTGCATACAAGTCAAAGCAAACATTATTGTCAATGCGTGACAATATTCTGTGACATTGTTTGTGATCTGTCAGGTCTCGTTTGTCACAAACTACACGATTAGGTGGGCAAGTGCTAGCACATATGGCTAAGATAAGGTCGTAGGCACCTGCATTACTTAGAACTACACTGTGCCAGAACTATTACCTCAGTTCTCGCCCACTTATGCATTCATTTCCGCTCTGTTTGACAGTAGATACACAATATAAATTGTAAATGCCTGTAAATGCCTGTAAATGCCTGTAAATGCCTAAAATGTAAATTGTAACATATGGCAGAAATGAAAACTTAAACTGCTTAACTTAACTTTAAGCAGAATAACACACTGATTTACACAAAAATCTAATGCATTACATTTGATTAATTTTACTAGTTCATCCTTGAAATCAATTAATAATTAATTGGGTTTCTGATAAACAAATTTGTATCACAAAATTGAAACTTTTAACGCACGAAATTAATAAGAATGCACTACATGCCGAAATTTTTCCTCCTCTTAATGAGATGAGGAATATCCTCGATACGAAATACATAATTTCGATATTTTAATAAATACTGAACGTGCTGATAGTAACAGTGTTTCACTCTATTGGAAAGTAACCTGAAAATTGAGAATTTGCTACATGAAGAGATATGAATGCCAAAACACTGAAATAAATGTGTAGGATACTACCAAGAGCATTTTGTACGCCCTAACAACATGTTAGGTTCCACATATCCAACATATGTTATTCACGAAATGTTTGAAAATACAGTAGGATTTCCTAATAACAACCATTTTTTGCTTTTCCTCCATGTACTATTGTATTCGTAGGATAAGTATTGCAATTATCTCAACATTGTGGTTTCTATTATTGGCCTAAAATCCATGTTTAAGGTTCTTTTGTGCTTTGTACACACATCAGGATAAAGTAAATTAGAGCTGTTCCAAAGATGGTTAAGATTGGTGTAAGTGGAGCGGAGATACATGCAATTTTGTACCCGAAACTTGATTTGTGCGTATGGATGGATGTCTGGATGGATGTCTGGATGGATGTGTCGTACAAGTAACTGTCTGATTAGAAGATTTTGGGTAGAAACTCGATAAATACGTCAGGAGTAAGATCTAGTTGGTCCATTCCTAAGATCATCCACATATATTTAATTTTTGGGGGTATTGTAAGACAATGGAGCTCCTTGGATATTTTCAACATTTCTGGAAAATCTGGTTGAAATTTGTGTCTTGACATTTTTGGCACATATAGAAGAAAGTGTATTTATTTGTATGGTATAGTTTCGCTTTTCATTAAAATTTCTGACATTTAGAAATTTGCAAATATATTTATAACACTGAAGGTTTCCGTTTAGAAAGAAATTTGAGAATTCCACTCAACAGAGTTTGGTGATTTTTGCTTTAAATTAGAGATAGTGGGATCCATATGTCTATCACTTGCTGTTATTAACCAATTTTAGAGTATAAACACTAATTTTTAATATGTATAAAACATATTATTACTGAGTGTTCAAAATTTAAGAAGTTTGGAGATCAAGTACATCTTCCTAATGAACTAGATGCATGTTTGAAAAATAAAGTAGATTCTAAGAAGACCATAACATTTTTGAATTGTATCCGTTTTTACAATATGATTAGACGGCTTTTAAAAACATTATTAGTGTTATAATATCTTTAAGAAGACATTGCCATGCTAATTAGAAATCCATATTCCCCATTAACTCCATATTCCCTCCTCTATTGTAAAATAATAATTGTAATTGTATATATAATTGTAAAAGAAGAGTAATAAATAAAAATAAATAACAAATCGAGCATCTTAAATAGTTGAATTCTCAGTATTTACGTGTTCAACGAGAACGGAAAGTTAAATTCTGTTAACCGACTTTGTTTATACTTTATATTGCAAAACTGTCCAATCTGGATTTACGATGTATGCTAATTAGCATGACGTAATACCATTGTAATACTTTCAAATGATAATATTAACGTAATGTAATGTATGTAGACAAGAAGTCGCTGATGACTTGGTCGTTAAAAAGCGACTTAAAATGAAGCAAATAAAAAACTAAATTTTAATAAAATCATAGAATTAGTGGAATAAATAATCTGTTGTTGTCTGTCCATTATTTCATTGTGTGAGTTCTAATGTGTCTATTGTGAAGGATTCGGCATTTCCTCTTAAAGAAAACATGTGAGCGTAAGGTTGGTGTTAGAGAAGCTATAGCAAGTTTTCATAAGCTCAAATATCGTTTTGTAGAACATGTATTTGTCAGTGTACGCAAACGCAGTGTCATTGGTTAAAATAATGTGGTGCATTACGTTTTAAGGTAGAGTGGATAGTAAGATTTTTTATCATATTTCCTTACAGCTTACGGATACATGTACAAATATTGGAAAGTAAGGAAATACTCCATTACATTTTCGGAAAGACGTTGATATATGTGTTCATAGTAAATAGGGATTGTATTGTTACAGAATGCGTAAAACCTACTTTATTTCATTAGTCTTTAAGTCTTAATACTGAATGACGTGAAACACTGTTTTTTGAGGTACTCATTTTTGCCTAGAATTTTCCTTACTTTGCTACTACCACATCCTACAAATTCTAATTTTTGGACTGCATCCTTGCTGCTCGAAATTTTAAATTCTCCCAACTTTCCAAGCCATATTAATTCTTGTGACTTGGATGTTTTCTGCATAAATTCATTCAATTGTAAGTTTTTAAATGATGCCATGCACTTTGTTTAAAAAATCTGAGTAATTGTTGAGTAATAACTCTAAGAGGAGGAAAATTTTCAGTATGCTGCAATTCCCACTAGTTTCAAAATGTACATAAAGTTATTTAAATATCTAAAATTGAGGGGAAAGTTACATTGAGAAATCCAGTAGGAATGTGCGACATATCGAAACTTTTCCTCCTCTTTGTGTTATTACTCAACTAGTATTTGTATTTTTTTAAGTACAACATAATTTAATGATATAAAATTGAGGAATAAATTGCACTGAGAATCTATTGCTTTAATATCGGAAGTTTAGGGCACGTTCGAAAATAAATTTGAACTTTTGCAATTTTGAATATTTCTGAGGTTTTAATGAAAATAAGAAATACACTTTCTTTTATTCCAGTTACGAATCCAATCAATTTTGTAATATTACCATTATAATAATCCCATTATCAATAAGCACGGTTTCTATCAATACTCTCTATTTAGTACTAAAAAGAAATATGCTTCATTCATACATAACATGAGAGTTGCGATTAACCTGCTAGTTGTGTATATATATATATATATATATATATATATATATATATATATATATATATATATATTGAAATATACCCTTCCATATACCCGTCTTGCTGCCCTCAAATTTCTGTAACCTGTTTCCGAATTTCTAATGAATATATGGGTGCCAGGAAATGGTTACGAGAATGAGCACCCAAATTATATTTAGTTATAACACCGTTGCTGACTCAGTCGGCGGGTTCTTTACCGAAATAATCGTGAATACTTACGATTACTTAATTCGCCCCCCATACGGAGGAGCGTGGAATCTGAAGTGCAAAATTTAAATATCCTACTGGATTGCACGTGACGGCAAATGATAATCAGCTTACAACAATAACAAATAACGAATTTATTTATAAATTTTAGTAACAAAGTATATCATTCTTTTTGGCCATGACCTTTACTATAGCGCTATAGAACCTGTTATCCATGAGAATCTTGGGCGCTGTCCTCGTAAAGGATGTCTTCCCGTGGACTTCAGCAATGGGCCTCGTCCAATCTTCTTTCTTGCTACCGACCAAATCCGTATCTTGTCGTTTCTTCTCATAAACCACTATGTACACTGTTTATCCATTGGCTTTCCATCCCCATTCACCTGCTTGAATTGCTACAAGTTCTAATACTCCTTATTGTTCATTACCTAAGCAAAATCTTAAGTGCTGTTAAAATATTAGCATATAATATTAGCATATATATTAGCATAGTTCACCAAGTTATCATCGGGTTCCTATCATCGGAGACTAAGTTCGATTATCATTGTCCGCTTAATAAAATTTATAAGTCCCACTTTTCGCATTCACTGTTCACTTTGTATAAAACAATTTCTGAGTTCTATCTTTCGAATCCTAATAACGACAAATCACTACGTCCGAACTCCCGTAAATTTTCTATGTTCAAGTAAACTGCTATATATCTAGCTACCTGATCCGATCGCTATCCTGGCGAGAGCTCGAATGAATATTTTTGTATCCTACTTCAACATGTCAACTTTTTTTTTTTTTGTCTTTTACTCTCTTGTTTCAAACAAAATTATGCGATCTACTTATCGTCCGCTTTTGAACTAATGGGCATTGTATATATGTTGCACTCCGGTACCATGGCAACCAGCGTCTTTTTGCTAATAACGTGTTATTTTTAATGAAATTCGCTGAATTTCATATTGGTGACAATCTGGTATGTCACAATATATTAAGTAAACAATATTAAAGTATTTTTTATATTCGGTGGTATTTTTATCGTCCTCTAATAGTTATTCATGTATCAATGGTGTTAGATTTTTTTGCCTCGAGGGCGACATCCGAACCCGAGGGTCTCTGACCCGAGGGGTTGGAAGTCGTCCGAGGGGCAAGAACATCTAGTAACGCCCGTGGTGCATACAAAACTTTATGATTTACTAGTTTGTTGCTGAATGAACGAGAATTGGAAACATTTTATAATTTTTCTTGCGTCTAAAGTGAAAAGATGCATTGTAATAGTCATTTGTCAATATGACGTCAGATAAGCAAAAGAGTGAGTGTATCTAATTACTATTGCATAATCGTTATTGGACTGATTTCTTCGTACAAAATGAAAGAATAAAGTAGAGTTCCTCCGGAAATTCTCGCAAAAGCTAGCAAATCTAGGAACAGTGGTTTCCAGTAAAATCTCGAAAAATATATGAAAATGTTTATGGTGTATTTGAATTTACGTAACAGTGTGAATAACAGTGTAAATTGCGTTGATGAAACGGTGCTTTTAGGTTCGTAACCCCATTGTACTTGATGAACTAACAGTGTTGGGGCGAAACAGATCAAGAGATATATTCCTTGATAGTCGAGTTTTGCTTAGTGGTAAATGCAGATCTGGAGTATTTTGAATACTCCCCCTCCCTTCCCCCGTAACGCATCTGACGTTCGCTTGAACCCTTACCTAAATAAGTACGTGATGGTTGGGCCAAAGACTCAAAAAACTTATTTCTATTAATTTTATTTGTATTGTGTATTAAAATTTATGATACTTATAGTTTGAATTAGCTTATGATGCAGACCACACCAAACAAAAGATTGGAAACACTTTTTTGAGTGAAGGAAGGATGCACAGGTGAGGAAATATCTGACAACAAGCCGTGCGCCCACCGTTGGGGATGATGCATGGACGAGAGCTTATTGTGCCGATTTATTTGGATTCTAGAGTATACTAGAGATCAGTTTTGAATATTTTCTTCGTAATCAAATAATAATAACAAAAGTAGTCATTATAGTCAAATAGTAACAATAAAAAATTAATTGGTTAATATCTTAATGTTCTAGTATATGACTGAATATAAGGAATTACTTCAGAAAATATTGTAAACGTTTTTTTAAAATATGAACGTTACTTAGCACCGAACGCACACTCCCTACCCGTATGTAACGCAGCGTAACGCTGCCTTAACCCCCTACCCCCTCTTTAGCGTTACGCAATTTATGGACGACCCTCTTCTGCCTCGGGGCGCAGCTAGTGTGGCGGGGCGGTCGCCAGGGGCTCCCGCGTCGCCCGGCGCGTCGGTTCAGCGGGATGCCTGCAGAGCGCGCCGAAGCGCCGGCGCCGCCTACGAGACGCTCCTGATGCGCCACCGCCTCTCACCTGCAGATAGGGAGGGACCACGATTGATTGATTGCTTTTTCGTGTTTCCGGGCGCGTCAACTACTTCGGTCATTAGTCCCGTTAGTGTAGTGCATGTTTTTTCTCGGGAGATGGCGGTGATCTTCCCCCGCTGGATGGCGAGATCCGGCGCCGACCTACAGTCGGCTAGTGGGGCTTATCCCTAACCTGGACTCTCCCACCAGCGGGGCACCGCCCCAGCCGGGACAAGCTCTAAGCTCGCGACCGGTCTCCCGGAATATGTGGTAGTGTAGTGCATGTTAGTGCGTGTGTGTGTGTAAGGGGTGAGGATAGGACAAGCAACAGGAAGGACAGATCGCGCGCGGTCCGTGGCCCGTTTGGTAGGATACTGCTCCGGCATTCGCCTGGGGTTGATCGGAGAAACCATGGAAAACTACCGATCAGAGCAGCCGGCCGCTAGAATTCTCCTCCAGACAGCAGTTGAATTCGACCTAGCTGAACAGCTAGTGTCGAAAATGCTGCCGCCGTGGGGAGTGTAATCTAGGACCTCCCGGTTAGAGGCGCTGCAGTGACATCAGTTGATGCACTGAGCTACCGCTACCGGTAGGGAGGGGCCACGACATCATCTTCTCTTCCTGTTGTTGTTGTCCTGAACGCCTGCTCTGATCGATAGTTTTCCCGTGGTTTCTTCGATCAACAACAGGCGAATACCGGAGCAGTACCCTACTAAACGGGTCACGGGCCGCGCGCGCTCTTTCCTTCCTGTTCTTTGTCCTATCCTCCCCCCTTACACACACGCACACTCTCGTCCTCCAAGGCACTACTTTATCACTCATGGCAGGAGACCGGTCGGGAACTCATTAGAGCTTGACCCGGCTAGGGCGGTGCCCCGCCAGTGGGTGACACCCGATTGGGGGGGGGAGCTGAAATCCCGCTAGCTGACATGTAGTTCGGCGCCGGATCTCGCCAGCCAGTGGGAGATGATCACCGCCGACTTTTGCGGTTAAACATGCACTACATTTACGGAAGTAATGACCTTAGCTGTTGACGCACCCAGAAACGCTAATCAATCTGCCTGGAGGAAACACGGCCGGAATTATTTGCAGGTAAAAGAAGCTGTTGCTTAGGGGCTTCCATTTATGGGGCACCCAGTGGGCATTTCCCACCCTCCGTTCATAATAAAATATTCGAAAAGAAATGTCATGAAATATCTTTGTGTTGTGAAATACTTGTTAATCAAATAGCCTCTTGAACGAAACATTTATTTGTGGACAATAAATTAATCATTTACCAAAATTTCAAAACATAATGTTTGATTCTACAACATTTATTTTTATTTTCATTTGTACTAAAGTTATTCTATTATAATTCATGTTTTTTAGTAAATCTAATTGTTTTCCAGAGACAAAAATTTAACAATGATTTTATTCTTGGAGACTATACAGTACCTGGGGAGGACGCCTCCAACTCGATCAAGTTTTCCTCTTAATCCGTTGAGCAAATGCTGAGATGGCACACTGTTTTGTTTGTTCACATGAATGTAACTGCACTATGCACACGTTCTGTTGAACTATCCTTTATTTGCATTAGAAGAATGTTTGGGTCTGTGAATTGTTATTTTGTCAGCAATACTATAAAATCAAAACTGTAGTTCGTTTACGGTTGCAAATACATGGTATGTTAATCAGAAGTGCAAATTTTCTAGTTTTTAATTATTGCCAACCACGCTTTATTAGAACCAAATTGATCCCGGATATCGAAAAAAATGGCTTGTTTTTGTCCTTCCGCCCTTCTGTTTGATATAAGTGTTCAATATACGGAAGATCGTTGTGAGAAGGCGTGTGTAGATAACCTGCGAGTTTAAAGGAGTGAGAGATTCACTTCAATACTTGGGATATACCGATTAATTAAAATGTTTTTAATACATACTTATTCCGTCAATCCTCTACGCAAAACTTAAACATCGTAAAACGATATTTTATTTGAATTATATTGAATAAATTGGTGTAATTCAGGCAGTCTAGGGAACAATTTGAGACAAGTAATGCAATAACGGTCGCAGACGCCCCAAAAGATGTGGCTACAACAGACAGTGGCAGTAGCGTCGTAAGTAGAGGATGTAGTGACGACAGTGGCAGTGGTGATGGTTATAATTTTATTCATAGTTGTGGTGATAGGAGTGATGGTAATTTAGTGGTGGGAGGGATGATGGAGATTATGGTAATGTTGCTGCCGGTAGTGGAATGGTGTTGGAAGAGGTGATGGAGATGCCGTTAGTGGATATGGTGTTGGTGGTGATGAAGGTGAGGCGCTAGTGGCAATGATGTGATGAACCGTCATGGTAGCGACAAGGGCAATACCAGGAGCGGAACTAGGTTGGTGCACTAGCCTAGGTTGGTGTACGTCGCCCCAGCACCATTGGGGCCCCCGAAGTTCAGGGCCCCCAGTGTAGAGACTTGCCGTTCCGCAAGAAAGAAGGCAACGGTATTTGGACTTACTGCACCGGAACCCTCGGGGATGTAGATACACCTATGGACGGTACCGATAGCGACGTACGATACAATGACAGGCTCCATTTGGACTTACTGCACCGGCCCCGTCGAGATCTAAGCTACGCCTCTGGACGGTACCGATAGCGACGTACCATACAATGACGGGCCCTATTTGGACTCTTAGCACCGGGGCCCTCGAGAATGTAGCTACTCCTCGGGACGGTACCGATAGCGACGTACGATACAATGACGGGTCCCATTTGGACTCTGCATCGGGACCCTCGAGAATGTAGCTACGCCTCCGGACGGTGCCGATAGCGGCGTACGATACAATGACGGGCCCCATTTGGACTCTTAGCACCGGGGCCCTCGAGAATGTAGCTATTCCTCTGGACGGTACCGATAGCGACGTACGATACAATGACGGGTCCCATTTGGACTCTTTGCATCGGGACCCTCGAGAATGTAGCTACGCCTCCGGACGGTGCCGATAGCGACGTACGATACAATGACGGGCCCCATTTGGACTTTTTGCACCGGGGCCCTCGAGAATGTAGCTACGCCTCCGGACGGTGTCGATAGCGACGTACGATACAATGACGGGCCCCATTTGGACTCTTTGCACCGGGGCCCTCGAGAATGCAGCTACGCCTCTGGACGGTACCGAGAGCGACGTACGATACAATGACGGGCCCCATTTGGACTCTTTGCACCGGGGCCCTCGAGAATGTAGCTACGCCTCCGGACGGTGCCGATAGCGACGTACGATACAATGACGGGCCCCATTTGGACTCTTTGCACCGGGGCCCTCGAGAATGTAGCTACGCCTCCGGACGGTGCCGATAGCGACGTACGATACAATGACGGGCCCCATTTGGACTCTTTGCATCGGGGCCCTCGAGAATGTAGCTACGCCTCTGGACGGTACCGATGTACGACGTACGAATGCTGCTACGCCTCTGGACTGCACTGATAGCGACGTAGGATACTGAGACAGCGATAGCGGCGGTGACCGTGGCGAGGGCAGCACCTGTACCAGTCGTTGCGGCGGCGGCGGCGGCGGCGGCGGCGTAGGTCACGGCACCGCGGCGTGGCCACGTGCGAGCGAGCGCGTTGCACCTGCACCTCGGGCGGGGAGGGGCGGGGCGGGGAGGGGCGGGGCCGTAGCCTTACGTAACGTTATCGGGCATCGGCTGCGCTGTCTCCGTGCCGCCGCGCCGGGGTAGGCGCCGGCCGGGTCCGCGCCTGGCTGCCCAGATTGATTGGCAGATAAAGAGCGGCCGCCGCGACGTACCGACCTGGCTTCTCCGCTCCCAGGAATGTCACCGCGGGCCTACGTCAGCTACACCCTGGACGTCTTACAAATTAGGCTGGCGGCGTGTTTTGCTAACCTACCGGCCATCCTTTGCGAAATGCTGTTTGTTTGTACATCAGTGTTTACTTGGAGATGCATTTGTTTTTGTAAGGTGTACGCAGATATTTGTGGGTTCCGTAATGTATTATGTATTCTTTATGTAAATAGGAACTTACGAATGCTTGTTCTAAGCAACGTTTCCAGATACCTTTATTCTTTCTAATCCACTAGTACTTGATATTTTTATTACAGATATGGTAACTATTTAAAATATAATTCATCTTTTCATATCACTGTGTACAATGCCTGCGCCAAATCGATACTGTATTAGTATGAACATATAAAACAACATTTGAAAAAAATAGACCATAATTTACTTAACAACGTCTGCGAATACCTTGTGAAGCCTTTAATATTTGTGTGACGTCAACGAAAATTAAGATATAGAATATAGGCGAAGAGGAACAATACTGTACGATGTGTGACTGAAAAGCAGGTGTTGCGATAGTTGTCTAACTTTCTCGAACTGGGGTGCAGCATCTGCGTTATATCAAGGTACACGAGGCCTATGCGGTTGTCTGCGGCGGCCTTCCTTCGACATGCTGTGTGGTGGGAGCTTATGTAATTGATTGTAAGTGTTCCTCGCTGCAAAAATGAGAAGTTACGAAGGTCTGATGAGCTTCGTAGATAAAGCAGTTTTATATTAAGATGTATTATGCTGAATTCGTGTAATTGATTATTAGAACTTGTTAATAGTTCGACCCTACATTTAAGAAATTACATTGTTCGATATTTCAAGATAGCGTAATTATCTTCCTCCTCTACTGACGCTCGTATTTTTAATACTTGACTCCGAAAAATAAGTGCGTAAATAGCTGGAAATTTCTGGAATAGAGGAATCAATTGAGAAATCTCACGTGTAGTCAGAGACAATTTTTCATTATACCAGTGTTGGCCTACGACCTACATCACCTCTTCAATCTTTCAAAAAAGGGAGAGTAATTTGCACTACCGGTTTTATAGTTAATGGCAGTATTGTGAAGATTACAGATATCCATGAGAGTAATAACTTTATTTGTTCAGGAGCCTGTTTGTAAGAATCAATAGAAGAGCGTACAGAATACAAAGACGTTTTCTTCCCCAAGATATTGCTCTGAAAATACAATTAGTCGCCTAGTAAAATACATTGAGGGTACAAAATTTTGATTAAGGGTATATAACTGATGTTATTGAGTACCAGTGCTGAATAACAAAGTAACAGATTACTTGAAAATTAGATTAAATAATTCTAATTACAATACAATAATTTGGTTCGGATTTCTAATTCACTCAATTACCATTTCAAACTTCATCTAATATATAATCTAAATATATCTAAATCTAATATATCATCTAAATAACTTACATTACGACTGTACCAATATTATTTTCGCTTTTATTACCATCGACGAATATCAATGGAAGGTTTGTTTGATTCGAGCCCTTCAAAAGACAGCGTGAGAATTGCGTTTATTGGAGGGGGGGGGTTGGTAACATACCACAACACGAAGAAATTGACATCAATGGAATGTTCGACTGTTGGACATCTGCGTGATGCATTCGTGAAGTCCGGAAACACGAGAGAACACTTCACCAACTAATGTTAACTCATACACTGCACTTCGCGAAACGGTAGATGGCAGTCTCAACACAAGATATCCTGGCGAAGAAATTTTGTATGCTTGAAAAATGATGTGCCAATTGTGCTAGAACGTAAATAAACACATCACAATAATATGGCGATTGTCGGAAAAGTGAATTATTATCTGGGGACAGTCGGGGGTTCGCGAAATGCCATCTTCACGAAAACTGTGTCGCCTTGGCGATCTCGCCCTCGCTCGTGCTCTACTAGCCGCATTATTCGCGGAGCGGTGGCGGCGGAGTCGGATGTTTTCGGAGCGGGCAGTAGGCGGTGCGGCGGAAGCAGAGGAATGCCGCCGATCTTCTGCAGGCGTCGGCGCCGCCAGGGCGGGGCCACTCGGGCTGGGGCCCCCGCCCCGCCGCCCGCTCCACGGCTCCAGTGGCCCCCCGAGCCCCGTGCCCCGTGCCCCGCGCCCCCCGTGCTCCGCTCCGCTCCGCGCCTCCGCAGCGTCGGGGCGAAAACGGAGCAGCGCCGGCGCCGGCGCCCGCTCGCCCGCCCGCCCGCCCGCGGGACCTTGAAGCGCGCGGCGCGGGCGCGGGCGCAGGAGCGCCCCAGGCGCAGAACGCCCCTGCCGCCTCCGCGCCACCACCGCCGCCGCCACAGCACCGCCTCAGCACACACAGCACCGCCTCCATCGCCAAACACACCACCACCCCACCGCCTCCGCCTCCATTGTCACCCACCCCACCGCCACCGCCACTGCCACCGCCTTCGCCGCCGCCACCGCCGCCACTGCCGCCACCGCCACCGCCGCCGCCACCACCTCTGTCACCACTGCTACCACCACAGCCACCGCCACCGCCACCGCCGCCACCGCCGCCGCCGCCGCCACCACCTCTGTCACCACCGCTGCCACCACCACTGCCACCGCCACCGCCACCGCCGCCACCGCCGCCACCGCCGCCTCCGTCCCGCAGCGGACGCCGCTGCTACCACCGTTCCCACCCTCGGGATCTCCTAGAGTGGCTATCTCATGTGCCTACGCACGCGGTTCTTCGTAAACAAGATTTCTTCATGTGGCGCTGTTTTAATATATTTTTTATTAATTAAAGGCCATTTAGGTCAATTTATACGCAATTAAACAAAAGATTTAACGTACTTTGCACAAATTACATAAATATAAATTTACAAAGAAATATATTTGCTTCGATTAGTTTAAAAAGAGGGCAGAACAATGTATTACAAATATATAAAAAACAAAATTGAAATTGTTCTGAAAAGCGTTACACAAATTTCACTAGAATTTTATTATTTCTCACCAAACCGCCTTCGTTATCATGTTTCTATGCAGTTATCATTAACAAGTTTACTCATAAAAAATACAGCGTTATTCTCAGGGTAAATTTTCAAAAACATCTGCATATGTTTTGTATGTTTTTACGTTCTTTCATTTTGAGGATATGAACCAAGGTAATTTTTATAAACATTAGTGCTTGCTCTCCACACGTGATAACTTAATGTGATGATGGTTAATTTCAGTTCATATTTAGTGTAAAAATTTTGAAGAGATAGAACTTTTAATGAAGTAGTAACTTATTATTAATGTTTCAATCTGCCACCTCACTGCTGTGGCCATATATCTTCTCCTTCCTCAGAATCTTCTGTTGAGGCAGTCTCTTGTACCCACATTACTCCTCATTGTTACTACATTTTCCACGTTAGCACGGCACGTGATTGATTGTGAAATGCAACTTATCGTAACTTACACAACTGAAGTGATTAAACAGTATAATTATTTTACGTCTTATGAATAGCCGGATATTTGGCGAATTAACCAGTTTGATGTTCACATTATTTAAAATGGCAGGGTAAAGTCCGAAATAGACACGGATTTCAAGCATATTTCGAACTTACGCCGAATGAAGTACACATTGAACAACACGAGTTGACTAGGTTAGATGATGTTACGGTGGCGACGAATAGCAGATATTCTGCGATAAACAGAAATCAGATTGCTTTTGGGAAGTGTCTAAGGCTTGTGAGAGACAAGGTGTGCAGTTTCGAGTTCCACTGAAACTAATTAGGTGTTAATCGTAAATTACTATTGTGTAAATAGTAATTTATGATTATCACCTCACCTGACCAAACGTAAATCAGAAGTGGTGGCTCAGGGCATCAACTGATGTCACTGCATTGTCTCTGACAAGGAGGTCCTAGGTTCGTGTACCAACGGTGGCAAGATCTTTTGACACTTGCTAGAGAGGTCGAGTTCAGTCGCTGCCTGGAGGAGAATTCTAGCAGCCGGCTGCTCTGATCGGTATTTTTCTGCGGTTTCTCCGATCACCAGACGAATTCCGGAGCATCGCCCTAACAAACAGGCCACGAATCGCGTATCTTCCTCTTTCTTGTCCTAACTTCATCCCTTACACACACTTACACTTACATACTCTGCACCACCACACACGCCGGGAGACCGGTCGAGAGCTTGGAGCTTATCTCGGCTGGGGCGATGCCCCCTGGTGGGAGATACCTGGTTGTGGGAAACCCTGTTAGCCGACAGTAGGTCGGCGCCGGATCTCTTCATACAGCGGGCAAAGTTCACGGCCATCTCGCGAGTAAAACACATGCACTAACTTACGGGAACAATGAGGTAGCCAGTTGACGCGCCTGGAATCACTTGACACATCAATCAATTAAACGTAATCTCACAAGATACCTCTGATGATACTATGCATCACCGAGTAGGCGACGAGGCTCCGGTCTTCGGCCTTCATGATTCATATTAAACATCCTTGAGTGTGTGCAACACAAACATTGTACTAATGTACTTCTCGGGAACGCACCTCAAACTCGGGCGATCACCTTACTTTAGCCAGAGCCTTGTGGCTAAAGCCAATATTATCCGGATGATGACCGGATTCCGTTCATGGTCATTCAGATTTATCCAAGTCATCTGTCTGTAGTGCTACATAACCGATATTTTGCTAATTAGCCATATTCGAACATATACCGCAATACATATTACATATCCATTTTGATACAAAAATCTTGATTCTGAAGTAACATTTAATTTCAAAACTTTGAACTATTCTAATTCGAATGAAATATTTCAGATATAGTCACCGATGTGATCACACATCACTAGTTTTGTAAATCTGTTTTGTTTGAGTCTGCAGGCCAACTTCCTCTCCATACTGTGACATACCGATATGTCACATGAAAATAAACTAACATTTATTTGTAGACTATATGGTGGAACATGCATTAGGAAATATCACGAGAGCAAGGGCTTAGCAACGACCGTGAATAAACAATGTAGTTTTTGTTTTTTGTAAATGCATTAAGATGTGGCTGGATGCCGAAAGTAGAAAATTTGGGATTGGGCGAAGAAGTTTAGGCGATCGAAAGGTCAGCTACACCAAAATATAACGAACGTATGGATTGGCTGGGTGAGAGAAGGACGGTCAAATGTTATGAAAAAAGAGGAAGGTAGTTTAATACGAAGTCTTCGAGGGTGAATCATGCAGGAAGATTTCATTCTGACCGGCATCGCGTTTCTGAACTGATCGTAGGTTCGTGAGAGGGAACGAGTATAATACAGATAGTCAGAATCGGGTTATCAGATCGTGAAATTTTAAGGACAGTAAATTATATTGCAGATATTGCATGTGGAAGTAATATTGATGCATAAATTGGGACTTTGTCGGGAGTGGTAATCGAGTAATAGATTTCGGGACTATGTCATAGGACGTAATCGGGACTGATAATTTTGATAGTTTGAGACCAGCTTGGATAGGGACAGAAGAGGATTTCTTGGGACTTTGGACTACGGCAAGCTCGCAAGATATTTCGACCGAGAAGTCTACGAGGGACATCAGTGAAGAATAGATAAGTTAACCGCGGTATTAAACTGTAAATTCAAAGATATCTTGATCAAAGGCATAACATCAAATCATTTTATTAAATTCACTAAATTGTTTGCTAAAAAGGTAACAATAAACTTTGTTAAATTTTGTTCTTTAGAAAAGAAAGTGATCTTTCATTTAGTCAATCCAAACAGTAATGAACTAGGAATAGAATCATTCTATTTCAGATTCCCAGCTGCGCTGCATAGTCTGCGGATCCTATAATCCATTATAAAGGTAATAAGGATTATAATATATCGTGACCCATTGACCCAGCAAGCCGGACGCTAAGATCTTTGCCAGATATTAATGTAGAGAAATTTTGTATATCTCAATACACATGGCGGTTTTGGATAGTCCGGTGAGAGTGATTCTCAACCTGTCTTCGGCGAACCGCGCTGATGCATTTTATGTTTCGCGACGCGTTTTCATATGTTAGTAAGTCTTCAATTTAATTATCTTGATAGTTCTCATTCGATTGAAATATTTTTAATTGCTTACGTTGGTATTTCAAAAAATATATTTTTATTCTCAGGGCTCTTCTTTAACAAGATCAAACAACGACATGTTGATTAAATAAACGAGAAGTGAAATTACTACACGCCCATACAGAAATTAAAACACTTGAAGAAAAGATAAAGAAGTACAATACTGCACAACAACAAGAAAACTGAAGCTAAATACTTATTTTGTTCACATGTGATATGTGGCGCATTTGCATGTTGCTAATCGCAAACATGAGGTGATGATGTGAGGCGTTACCACACCCAAACGAATACACTAAAAAATGCACACAAGTATGCATTATTTTAATACACAACGTTTCGTCATAAAATAAATGGTTTATTTAATCAGCGAATAAAAAATAATTGGAACGTTTTGTTGTGTTCTAGAGGATCTATCAAAGCTATGGACGCTGTTTTAAATATGGCGATGTCTGCTTTTCCTCTGCCTTTGTTTGTGCTGTCGCCTGAACCAGGATGCTGGCCTATCTGATTTTTCTGACATGTTTGTCAACTTCTCTAGTTCGCATCGCCTCCTTAGGATCATTTGAAACCACTGTTTCTCGACTCTCCTTCTATTACCTTTGTGAGTCGTATAAATTTAAAAAGAAGTAATGTCCTGCACCAACTAAATGCTATTGAAATAACCACATAAAATGGTTTTACAAAAAAAATCACAAAGACTGCTCAGGAACAACAATATTAATTTGTTAAAGGCAAGAAATGGATGTTTTCATGACTAGAAGGGACACTTGCCGGACGAGGCTAATTCAATGAATCTAGGAACTCAATCATGTCGTCATTATGTGGTGTGATATACAATATTTTATTGAATATCACACCATAGGCCTGAATTTATGACAATTTGTTCGTGCGATATACAAATTTAATTACGATCACGAGAACTTCTACGTTCTTTTCCGTTCGACGCTTAGTAGGTTATTTTTTCTAATTGTTGTACATTCCGTACAAGAACGGAAAGTACGTACTTCCCTGTGTTTCCAGACTGGTATTCAATACCAGTTTTTCAAAAACGTTGAACTTCAAAATCCGGATACAATGCGTAACTTTCTAAACGGTTTCGTGTAAGTAAAAGTCTCTCTAACACAATAAGTACGCGTACTGCACAGGAAGAGAATCAGTGGAATAACACTATCAGTATTTACAACACCAGTAAAAATTGAAACTGTTTCATTGCTTTTAGATTTCTGATTCTCCTCCTTCCTTTTGTTCCTGGGTATCACACGAAATCTCACAAGGACGGAGGATTCATAGTTTTCTTTCAATTTTTGGATGTATCGGAAATTAGTAAGATAATAGCCATTAAGGTATCAATAAATATTTATAACAGTTTATATGCTGGCAATCCTTAATTATTACATTTAATAACCTTTTTTCAGAAATAATACTACCATTGCTTACATAAACAATGTTCGCTGCTCCATTTACGTATTTCGTTCCCCTTTTAATGTAATATTACTCAAGAGATTGTTCTATCAATTTTTTTATTTCCTCTTTTCTCGACGCTCTTTCTCGTCCGTCGCTCCCGTCCGTCGCTCTCCGTCCGTCGTCCCCGACCGTCGCTCCCCGTCCGTCGCTCCCCGTCCGTCGCTCCCCGTCCGTCGCTCCCCGTCCGTCGTCGCTCCCCGTCCGTCTCCCCGCCCGTCGCTCCCCGTCCGTCGCTCCCCGTCCGTCGCTCCCCGTCCGTCGCTCCCCGTCCGTCGCTCCCCGTCCGTCGCTCCCCGTCCGTCGCTCCCCGTCCGTCGCTCCCCGTCCGTCGCTCCCCGTCCGTCGCTCCCCGTCCGTCGCTCCCCGTCCGTCGCTCCCCGTCCGTCGCTCCCCGTCCGTCGCTCCCCGTCCGTCGCTCCCCGTCCGTCGCTTCGTCAGTCGCTCCGTCAGTCGCTCCCCGTTCGTCGCTCCTACTCATCATCCCCGTCCGGTGCCCCCTGACCATCGCCCACGACCTTCGTCACCCTTCACATTTCCCTCACTTCTCCCCTACTCTAGCTACTGCTCCCATTACCCCCATTGAATTCCTTCTGTCGTCTGGCGCTGCCATCGCCAGCACCATTTGTTCTACCTTCCACGCTCTAACCGGCCACTCCTCTCCCTGGATTGTGCCCTTCTCTGCCATCACCTCATACACCGCTTCCTCGCCGGTCTCGATCACCGTCGCCGCCACCGCCACCGCCACCGCCACCGCCACCGCCACGGCCTCTTCGATCGCCTCCGGCGCCCGAGGCTGAAGCAGGCGGGAGGGGCCGTGCAACTGCGCGCCTCGAATCCGCCGCACCTACGTGGTAGCCTTCAAGCACGAGGTTCGCCTTCATCGTCTGCTTCATTAAAATTTTACTCCTCATTTTCTGGTGCCTCCGCTCTTCGGCGTTTGCCCTCCCCTTGCGTTTAGCCTGCCTTTTTTAACCTACTTTTTTGTATGTTTTGGCGATTATCTTCTTGGCGCGTCGTAGTACGTTGTTTAAGCTGTCTCAGAGTGCATTTCCTTCTCCGGAATTGGTGCGATAAAAAAAATTGTTTCTAGAGATACTCGGAATCCAGTTTTGCCATTGTCGTTTTGAGGTAGTGTTGTTGTTGTTCTTTGCTCTTGTACTAGAGTCGTAGGTCGGGTAATGTACGAGTACTTTCTGTCTGCTATAACGCTCTAAACATACCTGAAGTAGACACATTAACCTACATTCTTCAAGAGAAAAGTAGGTTTATGGGACCAGCCAAAGACACTTCCACAATAGACCTCGATATTAACCCTAGCATTACAAATGGGGTGAGCTGAGAGGTACTACATTTATGATTTTTTTATTTGTTTTAATTTTTAGGATGATGAAAATCATTAAAATTGTTAATGATGTGATAAATTGCATTATGCTTTGATAAAAAGTAAAACCAGTTGATTATAATTTAAATTAAAACAGCGATATTGGCAGAGGGTAAAAACTATTCAGAACTACTCAATCGAAAACTCAATATTCAAAATACATTTAGAAAATATTTTTAGAATTTTAATTGTTCGTGTATAATTGTTTAATGCATTACAATGTTATGAAGATTTACTGACCTTTATTTCAAATGAAAATTATAGAATTTGTCGTTAACCGTCCATAGATTCAGCCATCTCACGTAACACTGAAGTTGGGGGTCGGCGCAGCGCTCTTCAAACTTTAAAAGCAATTACAGAAATATAAATATATTTTTCTTATTTTATTTTTTAAGCAATTTATATAGATTAATAGTGTTATTCTCTACATATTTACAATATTTATTATTATTATTATTATTATTATTATTATTATTATTATTATTATTATTATTATTATTATAAATTTGGAAATCAAATGAATCAGATATCAGAGATTAAATTTATATATTTGTCTATCACTTTTCACTTGTAATATTTCTCGCTGGACATTATATTTTTACTGACACATATTATACTAACACAACAATAATACACTTAAACTTGACATAAAGCTTTATTTAACATTTATAGCTTTCACTGCATATAGATTTTGGTACCCTTTTTACATTAAATGTTAAGGAATACATATTTTTCCATCTTCAGGTTGCTGCAATATCTGGACATATTTTATATAGTTTCAAATATGTAGATTTTTTATATGATTAGTTACAGGATTTCCTATAAACCCTAACAAAACTAGTTACAGGATTTCCTAACAAACACTAACAAAACTAGTGCAGCTACAACATTACGTACTTTCTCGATTTATTAATGGGTACATAGCATACAGCAATTTCTGTGCATATTAAACCATCTCTGTCTTCACTTGAAAGGCGCCTTACCAAATTACCAATTCATTTAAGCTACTATATCAACACATTTGCGACAGTCTAAAACTGCATTCACTGCGTTCAAACATTGGCCAACAATTACACTGGTCAAAACTAATTAGGAACATTTCAAATTGCCATGCCGCTGTATTGCCTTTGTCATAGGACCAATGCGACCCGATAACTCGTTAAAGACTCTTCTTTAAAAGAAGCGCTGATGTTGAGATAAAACTCACCCTCAATATTCTAGTTGTAGAAGAAGGCCCAAACAAGTTCCAACTATTGCAATTTCGGGAATTTAGAGAGTTCACCGAAAATCTAACCTGCGCCATTTTTTTTGTTTATCAAACCGAAGAAGAAATGTAATAAAACTAGTAATGCTACAAAACAGCCAGAATTTCTCGCACTAGTTAGTATTTTTAAATTCTGTGTTCTGTACTAGTTTTTCGGTTTTGATTGATTGATTGATTGGTATTTTCGTGTTTCCGGGCGCGTCAACTGCTCTGGTCATTAGTCCCGTTAGTGTAGTGCATGTTTTTTCTCGGGAGATGGCGGTGATCTTCCCCCGCTGGATGGCGCGAGATCCGGCGCCGACCTACTGTTGGATAGTGGGGTTTCTCCCTAACCAGGACTCTCCCACCAGCGGGGCACCGCCCCAGCCAGGACAAGCTCTAAGCTCCCGACCGGTCTCCCGGAATATGTGGTAGTATAGTGCATGTTAGTGTAAGTGTGTGTGTAAGGATAGGACAAGGAAGAGGAAGAACAGATCGCGCGCGTTCCGTGGCCCGTTTGTTAGGGTACTGCTCCGGCATTCGCCTGGTGTTGATCGGAGAAACCACGGAAAAAAACACGGAAAACTACCGATCAGAGCAGCCAGCCGCTAGAATTCTCCTCCAGATAGCGACTGAATTCGACCTAGCTGGAAAGCTAGTGTCGAAAATCCTGCCGCCGTCAGAACTCGAACCTAGGACCTCCCGGTCAAAAGCGCCGCAGTGACATCAGTTGATGCACTGAGCTACCGGTCGTTTTTCGGTTTGCCTTACCCTCTTCTCTGCTGTTATCTATCGGCAATCAACGTACAGTTTTCACATATTTATAGATTTTTGGTTCCCTAATGGTCGAACTGAAATGTGACTTTAAAAATATTATAGAAGAGTAAATATCGTCCTACATGGAAATTTTCGTTAAAAAATTTGGAGTCGTTTCTGATAAAATGTTGTTTAAAGGTTTCTGTAAATGCGAAATTTGAAGCTTTTCCACAGAAAGTATTTGAAATTTGGAGAAACTTCATAAGAAATTATTTGAAGCAATTTTTATCATAAATGTGATAGCTTATACAACTTGCAGGTAATGTAAATATTAACGGGCTGAGAAATATTTCAAAAAACTTACTTTTGTGTATTTTTTGAAAAAAAATACGGAAAAAGAGCGTTTATGTCCTGTCATTCAGTCTATTTAGAAATATCTGTACAAACATTTTAAAGAAAAAGTTTGAAGCCGTTTTTAGGGAATTTTTGTGATATTTTTTAATATTAATAATATAAAAAGCTTTAATATTGCTTTTTAACTCAAAATCGCTCGAAAACTAGTAAAATTTTCAAAATAATATACACGACGATAATGAAAGAACTAATTGTGAAGAACAAATTGTATTTGAATAAACGATCTTTATCTTCAGTTTTGTGGGAATAGGAAGACGCCGTAAAAAATTCCAATTTATGTAATTTGCAAAAAGTAAGAGTTGACAGTGAATATCGGGCCTATGCAGTTTATCTATGCTATCTATGTGTCTCATTCTATTCTTACAGGAAATTTAAAGATACAGTTTTGGAGGAGCTCCAAATGTTTTCGGGAAATTTTGAAAATGTCCCATGGGCTTCGTGTAAAGTACTCTTTAAGTTTAAAGAATAATTTCAAAACTCCAGAGCATTGAGTTACGACAGATCGTCTGGGGAATATTCATTTTGGATCCATTTTGAATCTCTCGCATAGTTTAGGCAGTAGACGGACGAACAAACAGACAGAAGATCGGAGATTTCCCGTAAACCATTTTTTTCTGTATCAGAGTCACAAATAGTGGATTCTGACTACACATGTTAGATGAAGTAGTTTACAACATATTGGAACGCGATTTATCCACTTTTTCTGTACCAAGATGCCACAATATGAGTTTTTCTGCCAAAATATCGCTTTTTGCAGCGGCATTACAGAACTTCTACTTCTATTATTAACACTATATACTAACGTGTATTATTCCGTATATACGTACGTACACGAGAAAGTTAAAATTTAACCCATTTTTAAGAAAATTTTTAAATGTTAAAAATTCATGTAAAACACCCCAAAAATTAAAATACTGTTTCAAATTCGAAGGACTTCGAGTTTGACCAGATCGCAAGGAGAACGTCAATTTTGGAGATACTCGTCGGAGCGGTGTAAACTCTAGCATTGGACGTAGATGGAAGGACTGACAGAGGGACGTTTTGCCGTTAAGCAAAACCAGGCCCAGAAAACGTGAATTATGATTATACAATGTTTTAGAGGAAGTGATTTTGCTACACATAAAAACCAAGCCACTAACACAATAAGAGTTTGTATCGAAAAACTGCTGTTTCTTCCTCAGCTTTACAATACTTTCTTTATACTACATAAGAAGTAAGAGAGAATAAAACACATTTTCTCCTTAGGTCGATGGAGGGGCGTTTACGGCGCTGAATGTCGCATTGAATGTTCATATCAGGAATATAATCGATTTCCGTTCATTATCAGTATTTCAAATAACAGCTATTAGGGAACCATAGTCCGTTAGAATAGTTGAACGCTATGTAAAGGCTATTAAAGTGAGCGCCTCGACCCCACAACCTACGGTTGGTGAAATACAAATATCGATGCGAGAAAGTCGACAGTTTTTCATTTAGAGAGCCAGTAATTGATTTTTTTAAATATTGACATGAATGCATATGTATATTACTAGTTATATAAATTCATTAAAATCATTTAAAATATCGATAAAATAAAAATAAAAATGTATACGTTGGGCTTTGGAGACCCCCACCCCCAAGAATGCATAGGCCTATATATAGCGTGGTTTTGCTAGAGTTAAATTACTCGTAAACCTACAGATTACTTAAACTTCCAGTATTATCCTAACGGTGTTAAATTAAATATAACTATTAAGTTATTCTAGTAGCTTTTTTCTTCCGATTCGCATGACGTCAGCTGTGTTGTCAGCAAAGACGCACTGAGTATGAACCTTCAGTCGTTACACGAAGGAAGAGAATAGGCGGAATACCAAAATCAAACAAACTGCTGCATAACTGTTTCTATATAATTAGAAACTATACTGATCATCAAAAAGAAAAATAATATGTCAGTCCACTTCGATACGCCGTACGAGTAGGTCGTGCTGTGAACAGTGGTGTACAAACGATACACGAGTTATTTACCTAACTTGTTGTAACTATACGAATCTGTTTCTAATACTGTAAGCAAAACACAGTATATCATCACGTGAATTTCACGTACAGCTGCAGATGCAGCTGTACTTCCATGAAAAATGGATTCTCCTGACAACAGGAGAGACATAACCCCCAACAGTACGGACTCACAACAAGGTATGTCATTAAAGAAGTCATATGCAGGTGCTACATCATCAGATTCCTTTCCATCTAAAGAACAAGCTATTGTAATCGAAGCTCAAGAAGGACTTTCAATTAAAGATTATATTAGCAAGGTTGCCTCTATTGTTGATGCTAGTAATATTAGATTTGTTTCACGCATATCTAACAACCGAATATGTATCTTTCTGTCAAGTCAAGCCGTTGCAGATAAATTCACTGATAAAAATAAAACAATTGTTATAAAGAATCGTGAACTCAATGTTAGACCTCTCATTAGTAAACTTAAAAGGGTAATTATATCCAACGTGTGCCCAATCATACCACACAATGTAATTGAAAAGGAGTTCACCAAAAGGAAAATTACAACATCCTCCAAGATCTCGTTCATAAAAGCAGGAATATCAGAACCGGGCTTCTCGCATATTATGAGCTTCAGAAGACAAGTGTACATAGAACCTGAAGATCTAAACAAACTACCAGATTCAACTGTTGTATATTTTGACAATACCTCATACCGTGTATACTTCTCTACTGATATCATGACCTGTTTTATTTGTAATCAAGAAGGACATGTAGCTCAGCTTTGTCCAAGTAAACCGAGTGGAAATGATGAAATGGAAACTGAAGTTACTGAACAACATAACCATAGTCTCTCTTCTATACCAAATCCTCAACCTGCAGATAACACCAATGAAAAAGTAATATCACCCTCTACTGATATGAATGTAACCTCAAAAATACCTCCACCATCTAACTCATGCACTCAAATTGAAGAAACTATTTACACAAAAGAGAGTGAAGACAACACTTTGAAGAAAGATCTTGAGGCCAATAATAATGCCCCTGTATTAAGCCAACCTCAATTTGGTGACTTCCCTGCTCTTCAAATTCTACAATCAAACAACCCCAACTCCACAAATAATTTGATTAAGAAACGACCTATATCCTTATCATCAACAACCTCAGACCCACTTACTGAACCCTCATCAGAACCTGATAAACATTTCAATATTGACCTCACTGAAAAAGAAAAAGAGAAGAATTATAAAAAGTCAAGATTAGAAAGTACTAATATTGAAGAATCTGAAAAACTGAACACTCAACTGGCCCCTCTCAAGGAAATATTATTGGACCCAAACAACAAATATCCCTTGAATTTTATTCAAATGAAGAGTTTTCTTGAAAAAACTAAAAACAGCACTGAGGTAATTGAAATAGCTCTAGAATTTACCCCTGATTTAACTCAATTGATTGAAATGTTAGAAAGAACATATCCAAAATTAAAGGATAAAAATATGAAGAGAAGATTTACAAATCTAAAAAAGAAATTAAATAAACACATTAAAAGCAATGAATCAGAGTACTCTAGTGATACAAGTTAAAGTATTTCATCCAATTAAATTAAATATTAACTAACAATGGTTGAAAGCATATTACAATGGAATATAAATGGATTTAGGCCTCAAAGAGAAAATCTGTTTATTCTGATTAACAAATATAATCCAGATGTAATATGCTTGCAGGAAACTAATAATTCAGAAAGGGTGATACCACAATTAAAAAATTATTCTGTATACTTAAAGAATAGAAATAATCCAAGAATATCCAGTGGAGGCATAGCTATATATATAAAATCACTTATTCAAGCAGATGAAATTTATATAAACACCAATATTGAATGTACAGCAGTCAAAATCAACATGGGAAGAAAATATTTGAGTATCTGTAATATCTACCTCCCTAATAGTTATAATTTTACAGAAAATGAAATATTAAAAATCATAGATCAGCTACCTAAACCTTTTATTATGGTAGGTGATTTTAATAGTCACAGCCTAATGTGGGGATCGTATAAAGATGACAGTAGAGGCAAGATTATTAAAAAGTATTAGAAGACCCAAATATATTGATACTTAACAAAAATCAATACACTCACCTTAATAATACACACAAAAGGTTCAGTGCAATTGATCTAACAATATGTTCATCTTCTATTGCTTCTAAATGGGACTGGAGTACTACAGAAGACTTACATGGAAGTGACCATTTTCCCATTCTTATATCTTACTTTAATAATACCTCAGTGTCTGCTTGCACTAACTATCATCCTCGATGGAAATTCCAAAACGCTAACTTTGACAGATACAAAGAAATATTATCAACAAAAACAAATGAAATTAATATGTTAGAGGAGAATTCCTCAATCTCCCTCAATAAAAAAATTGAGAAACTGACTGATCTCATCCTAAAAACAGCTGATGAAACAATCCCAAAATCTTCAGGAAAACCAATAAGGAAAAAACTACCTTGGTGGAATGAAGACTGCAAAAATGCCCATAAATTATACAGACACTCATTCAACAAATACAAGAGGCATCCAACCATAGAAAATCATATTGATTATAAAAGAACACGAGCAAAAGCAAGACGAATATATAAAGAAAATAAAAGGCAGTGTTGGATTGATTTTATCTCATCAATAAATTGCTTCTCTAACCCAGCAGACAATTGGAAAAAAATCAAAGCTATCAATGGTTGCTACAAGCAGAACTTTCATCCTAAATTTATGGTACATAACGACAGAACTACCTCTTCTAACGAAGAAATTGCGAACATTCTAGCTTCTACATTTGCTAATAACTCAAGCGACAGTAACTTTAACTATGAATTTCAAATATACAAATCTAATTCGAATATAACAATGGATAGAATTATTCAACAAAATTCGTCAAGTAATCCTACATTAAATTATCCCGTACAAGTACAAGAAGTTGAGATTGTGCTATCTCGAACTAGAAATTCAAGCCCAGGACCAGATGGAATATACAATGTTTTTCTGAAAGAACTGCCGACAAATGCTATTGAATATCTAACTCGACTCTTCAATGAAATAATAACCACTGGCGAATTTCCTGACAAATGGAGAGAATCTATAGTTATCCCGATTCTTAAACCTAACAAAGATCCAACCAACCCGAATAATTACAGACCTATTTCCTTAACGTCCACCCTCTGCAAATTACTGGAAAAAATTGTCAGTAGAAGACTTAATTGGTACCTCGAACATCATAACAACATTTCACCATTCCAAAGTGGTTTCAGACGAAATCGTTCTACAACAGACCATCTAGTAAACATCCATAGTGACATTTGTGATGCCTTTATAACAAACCAACATCTTGTGACAGTTAGTTTAGATATGGAAAAAGCTTACGACATGGTCTGGAGAGATCGAATCATCAAAATTCTCCACGAAATGGGGATAGATGGCCAAATACTAACTTTCATAACCCAGTTCATGAAGAATAGATCTTTACAAGTTAAATTCAAGAATATTTTTTCGAACAAATATACAATAAAGAACGGAGTGCCTCAAGGATCTGTGCTTAGTGTACTACTATTCTTGGTTGCCATAAATGATATCACGAACCATATCCATCGACCAGTGAAAGTATATTTGTTTGCAGATGATATCACTATAACATTAAGTGGAAAAAATATTAAAACATCTCAAGAACTGCTTCAAATTACTTTAAAAGAACTTCAAGATTGGTCCAATACGACAGGTTTCAAGATCTCTAAATCCAAATCTGAATGTATAGTCTTCAATAAAAGGGGTAACTTATCGGATCAGCTAAAACTTACAATAGGATCACAACAACTTAAATGTTCTAGCCTAATCAAAATTCTAGGAATATTATTTGATAGTAAACTAACATGGATACCACATATTAAGAATTTGAAAGCTAAATGCCTTCGAAGAATAAATGTACTAAAAGCCATTTCATCAGCATCGTGGGGAGCCGACAGAAATGTTATACTATCAACATACAAAGCTCTCATTCGTTCTAAGATAGACTATGGAGCAATTATTTACCAGTCAGCTAGGCCAACAATATTAAATAGTCTTAATCCAGTCCACTCAGCCGGGTTAAGATTTGCCATTGGCGCATATCGAACGAGTCCAATTTCGAGTATTCTTGCGGAATCCAATGAAGACCCTCTTCACATCAGAAGAAGAAAACTATGCTTTTCTTATGCCTGTAAAATCTCATCCACTCCTAATAACCCTGTTTATAAGAATGTTTTCTCCAGAAAATATTACGAAAAGTATACAGAGAAAAAGTATGCTCCTAAACCAGTTTATTATCTCCTGAACCAGTACCTTGAAGAAATTCACTTCACATTTCCTACTGTTCGAACTACCACGGTTAAAAAAAGACCTCCATGGATTCCTTCCCTAATAAATATCAACATCAGCCTTAATGATCTTCCAAAAAAGGTAACTAATACGTTAATTTACCAAGCCTACTTCAACGAAATCTATAACAAATACATTGGATATACGCACATCTTCACCGATGGCTCCCGTAAAGAGATCGGAGCTGGCTGTGCAGTTCAAATTAAAGAGACACTATTACAATCAAGGCTAAATGATTATTGCTCTATTTTTTATTGTGAAGCATACGCCATTCTTCTCGCCTTTAAATATATTCAAGAACAAACCGAAGACAAATTTGTTATTTTTACAGATTCCAAAAGTGTGCTAGTAAGTTTAAGTAATACTGAAAACCAGGAACCTATAGTAAATGAAATAGCTAACTTATATTATGACTTATTACACATCAATAAGGAAATAATTCTCATTTGGATACCATCGCACCGAGGTATCGCCGGTAATATATTAGTTGATGAAGCAGCTAAAGACTCTATTAATTCACCTTTGGAAGAGCATGCAGTTTCCCACAATGACATCAAAAAAGAACTTCATCAAAGAAACAAGGATGTTTGGAATACTGAATGGACAAGATCACCAACCCTACTACATCAGATCAGGAAAAGTATCTTCGATGACCACCTTCCTTACCTTCACAAGAGAAAATATCAAACTGTGCTCACCCGTTTAAGAATTGGCCATTCCAAACTCACCCATCAGCATTTACAACAAAAGAAATACAAAAAAAGTGTGACCAATGTCAATCTGCCCTCTCTATACCACACATATTATTGTTCTGTCCCACTTACAAAGATATCCGCAAAAAATATGCAATACCTCTCACTCTCCCAGAAATCCTTAACAACAAACACCACATTGAAAATGTCTTTAAATTTTTAAAGGAAATTAACTTTATCAATAAGCTGTAAGAAACTAAAAATCTGTTAAACACAAATATTGTCAAATATTGTATTATCAAAAAATGTATAGTAATGCCCAACATGTTTTTTGGTGATGTTCTCTGTTTATATTATGTTGCTGTTGAATATGATTGTTAATTGTCCTCATGTAAAGTTACCTACATTGACAAATTATAAATTTGTGGTTTAATTTTAAATTTTGTTGTATGCTCTGTTGTACACTGTATATACTGTATTTTGAATGTGGTCGCTAATGACCTAGTAGTTCATGCGACCTTCTAAATAAAGCATAATTTAAAAAAATGTATTTTAACAAAACAATGAAATACAATGAATTAGTTTACATTTGGCCGACAAGAATGGCCAAGATGGCTAAGAGCGCGTACCGACTCAGCGCTTCGGTTCGAAGGTCGCGGGTTCAAGTTCCTCCTTGGGCATGGTTGTTTTTTCCCTTGACTTTGTATGTGTTGTCACGGAGGGCCTCGCGTTCTACTGACCCCAGATCAGAGGAGCCCACAAGTGTGTTAATCTCGTGTAAGGTCGAATATTCGTCTCATTGGGACGTAAAAGGTAATCGGCTGTTGGCTGGATAAAAGCCCTAGAAAAAAAGTTTACCATTTGTATTGTATAGTTAAAAAATACTTAATATGCCTGCAACAAGTAATGTACTTCAAATTCCGGGTCAATGAACCCCATCTCGATTCGGTTTTTGTCCAGTTTCCCGGATCCATTGAGCAAATGGAGCAAATGCTGAGATGGCCCCTTGTTTTGCTTCTGGACATAATTGTAGTTGGTTAAAATGATGGGATTGAATTCTGAGACTCAAGAAAACGTACGCAGATAATCTTTTCCCCCATACGACATATACAGTTTTTACTGTTATTTGATCAAATAAATCAAATCAAATATTTGCATTTTTGAGTCAATACCAAACGCGAATAACTAAAAACTGAAATAAAACCGGACAGTCACAATCTTTGATCGTACTACAAGGGCATACTGCCGTAGTGAATCTGCGTATCGCCTTGTATTTATATGCATTTCTCTTTAACTTCCAATTGGAAACCTGCAACTTATTCATTCTCGACATCCTTGGAATACACTTCACATCTTCCGTTACAATCATCATCACTAGCTTCATTATTCTACTACCATCATTATAATCATATTCATTTCTATTATCTCAGTTACATATTGCGTTCTGCATTTTCGATAGCGGTTCGGAAAGATAGCTGCGAGGTATCAGGTGTTGCCGTAGAGAAAAACTGAGCGAGGCCCGAAATAATCGAAAGATTTATTTTGGGCACAAGTCAACTCAAGACATGCTACACCTCACCTTCTTTTCTAACGCTTCAGAGCGGACCAACATTATATTTCTGAAATTTGCAAGCGATCATTTTAACAATAGGAAAATGAATATGGAGAATATGAAAATAAAAATTCAACAATATAAAGTGACTAGTTTCATTTTCGGAGTGCTTAGTGAAGTTATGGGTTTTCTTTCGGTGCTTATTATCATCGTTATTATATTTCCCTCATTTTGAAGAAAATTGCAAAATATTTCATCGAGCAAGGTTGATTCGGTGTTTATTGATTCGCATTTGCGTGAAGAGTGGTGTTTCTATTACAGCTTTTTATATGTGGTCATAGTAAGAGATGCAGGAGGATCCCAGAAAAATGTAAAATCAACTCTATTACCCAAAAAAAATATTTAGTGTGGCCACAACAGCAGATACTTTCTTCATTATTTGTAACTTTGGCAACTTTCGAAAATTTAGAGTTCAACGAAAATAACGCCTGTGCTAATTTAAAAGCGTCGTTTGCTGTCTTCCAGGGAAAAATGAAGAAACAATTTTTAGAGCAGATTTCATTAGGGGAAAAACTCTATTATCAATTTGAAACTTGAGCAAAAATTATTTTTTGCAATTTTCGAAAATACAGGTATTTTTTCGAAAATGAGATCTGCACCATTTTAAAGCGTGCTTTGCTCAATTCGACGAAAAAATTAAAGAAATTTGGAGCAGTTTTTGAGATAAAAAATAAATTATATTAATTTGAAGCAAACTTTTTGCGAAAACCATTTGTTTTTTCAGAAACTTGATCTTATGATCTTATTAAAACATGATATTATTCAAAGATATAATTTTTTAAACATTTTATAAGGAAAAATATCTCTTATTAATTTCTAGTTTTGTAATGATAGTTGGTTTATAATTTTCAAAATTAAAGAATTAGCCAAAACTGGGACCTGTGTTCTTGTTTTAAGCGTCTTTCTCTATCCGAGAAAAAGCTTAATCAAAAACTGTTAAGCCAATTTTTCGAAATTTTAAAAAGTTGAGGCTTCATGTAAAAAACGCCCTAAATTAAAATATCCGTTTCAAACTTGCAGAGCCTCGAGTTCGGCCAGGTCGCTCGGATAATATCAATTTTGGAGAAAATCTTTCAATTTTGGAGAAAAGTGTTTAAACGCTGGCGTTTACCATTGCCGGACGAACGTTTTGCTGTCAACCAAGTGTTCCATATCAAGGGCTTTCAAAACGTGGATTCTGACTTCACAACTTGCTAGAGAAAGTAAATTTCTACAAAGAGAGCAAGATTTATCCATTTTTTCGATACCTGGGCCAACAAGGCAAGTCGAAAAATCGCTCATTTTGCCGCAGCATAATAATCATTTCTCTTTACTACGTAAGTACGCCGAGTGGCGAGACGGTAAATGATAGACTAAATATCTAATGCACTAAAGTGTTATCTAAGGCAAAACGTATTTTTTTAGATTAAGAAGTCTTAAGCTTAACACGGGAGCAGCATTGTAACAATAATGGCTAAAAATACTACGAATATATTAACAGTAATAAGGCAGCAAAAATAATATCTGAAATAATTAATAATATATTCATGTAATACATATGCAATTAATGTTTAAGTAATGATTGTAGTAAATATTTTTTTTCGTTCGTTTTAGATTCGTCACTTTTCACTGTACTCTTCAGTCCACTTACCTTGAGGATCAAATTTCATCACACGATATTGGTAGGCACTGCACTCCACCGTACCCGCCATTCCACTATACTTCGGTATATGTAATATACTCAGTATAGTGCTCAGAATAGTGCTGAGTATAGTAATATACTCAGTACCATTATACTCAGTGTATGTAATATAATTTTAAGTCCGCATGACATTCACAGGAGTTCCTAAGGTATTACTTTTAAAACGACACGTATTTTTAAAGTATTTTATTTTGTGTATAGTATTATTTATGAAAATTTTATACGGATCCCAGGAAAGACAATCCAAACTCAATAACATCCTATTTAAAATATTATTACAGAGAGGCCAGAAAATGATATATTATGTAATGCTATGGATACTTCTTTTAAATGGTCACGACTAATAGACTTTTTTGAGTAATGTTCTAAATGTTTACCTCCAGACATCAAGGCTATACGAATTTAAAGGTCAATTACATCGTATATCCTGATTTATTAGTTTTGAAAGGAAGTATGTGAAGTTGGAATGTCTCAGGAATACAAAGAGCTCTCGGAGGAACTTTCACAACTGCTTTCTCCGTTACTGCATACTTTCACACATATTTCTCATATATGTTTAATAATTAAATCATTCCTGTTCACAAACATTTATCAGTTTATATAAGTAGAACGAAAGTAGTTGTGCTACGACGGCACACATTTTCTCGCATTATTTCTAATTTTGGCAATTTTCGAAAATTCAGACACTTGAACGAAAATAAGATTTGCGCCATTTTTAGCGTTATTTTGCTTTATCCGTGTAATAAATTTAAAGAAAAAATTTAGGGCCATTTTAAAAAAGATGTTTTTATATAAACTGCAATAGCTTTCAGAAGAAATTACACAAAAAAACTAGTTTTTTCCAAAAAAAGTACATTTCCTTTTTTTACAGATCTGACTTTATTTAACAGATTTTATTGAATTATTTTATTCTCTATCTTCAATATTTTACTTTCCCAATGTTAATTATTTGCAATTTTCAAAATACATGGAGTTCACTGAACAGTGGACAAGCACCACTTTCTTTTACGTTCGTCGATTGATATATTCGAGGGGAAAAAATTAAAAAAAGGTTGGAGCCGTTTTTGAGAAAATAACTGTTTAAAATGTGCCTTTATGTCAGCCAAATTAACGCAAAAGGAATTCATGTATTCAAAAAAGTTTACATAACTATATTTCAACAACAGATTTGATTCAGGAAAAAATCGGTCTTCAATAATGTAGTTGGAGGAAGAAGCCGAAATAATTTTAACTTTTGCAATTTTCGAAAAGTCAGGAATTTTCACGAAAATGAGACCCGCACCATTTTTTAATCGTTTTTTGCGTAATCCGATGACAAAACCTAATCGTTCGTCGAAACGGAATACACATGCGATCCGTATCGTGTTACCTATGGCTTCCAGACTACAGTTCTCCTCGAATTTCCACCTACTGCCCATCGTGATAAATTGTAAAGCTGTAAAGAATCTTTGGTGAATTAACTATCTACAAGCAACGTTTTTTAAACATTTTTACCTAAAGGGTAACATATCCATCAAGATCTATATTTGCAGATGTCTTGATCAATGAAAATGTGTGATTTTTCTTGGGATCTTCACATTTCCTTGGCCTCTCATTCCACATTTCTCAAATATTCGCCTCATCATTTCATTCACTCCATATCACATTCATCTCATTCACTTAATCATTAGATCACTCATAGACTTCAATTAATTCACCAGTTGAATTGCCCTAAAGCTCATTAAATGAATGATATATTGTTTTCTAGAATATTCATTCTTTCTTAAGTAATTTGTTCACATAATACTTCATTAAACCATCTTACTCGCCTATTTTCATTCATTACATCTGTCAAGTCGCCATTTACGTGATATGACATATCTGATCCTGTGGAGAACAAGGAAAAAATTCTTCCGTCCTATTAGAATACCTCTAGTCTTTACATCATGACTTTTAGTTGAGTAGGTACTGACGACGGCGGGCGAGTGAGGTGGGTTCGTGTCTTGTACACGCGCTGGGGTCTCCGGCCGCGGCGAGTTCGCGGCCGCCGCCGCCACCGCCCACGTGCTGCCTCCAGTAATTAAACACTGAACGTCCGGCGGCGGCGGCGACGGCGGTGGCGGTGGCGGTGGCGGCCGCGCCTCGTCCTTCACCGCTTCCTCCACCACCCAGAGGCGCGGGTTGGGTCCCCGGCAGCGTCTTTGCAACGGCCGCCGCTGCCTGATGCTTCGAGAGCAAAGTAGTTACCTGTGCATTTGACGCTACGCCAAAGGTCGTCGAATGGTCTTCAAGAGCATTAATGAAGGACTATCTAAAGTGGGAGTGAGTTCGTCATTGATGGTCTCAGTGCTGACTGTAACTAATTCTCTAATAATACTGGAATCTGCCGGAAAAGTTGAAAATATATCCTGAAATATATCCTTTAAATTGTGGATACTTTCATTAACATATATTTAATGTTGAAAACAAATATTTACTTAAATTTATTAGTGATATTTTATTCATACAGGTTTGTCGCATGAGAGAAAATTTAAAGGAAATTAATTTTTGACAAATTTCATGCATATTTTCCGTTTAATTAAAAAACGCACTTTGTTTAAAAAGACTGGTCAAATGGAAAAAAAAACAAAAACAAATACAAGCGCAAAGAATTCAGTTATATTTGAGAATGTAAAAATAATATTTTAACCATTAAACAAAAAACTTTAATACTTCTTAAATATAATTGTTTTATTGCAATTCTTTTATTAATTATTAAAAATATGTAACAAAAATTAAGTCGTAGAAATAGTAAATATTACATTAAAAACAGAGTAAATAGCACATTGTCTCATTTTAATTGCTATGTTGTGTCATTACCGTATATTTAATGTTGAAAACAAATATTTACTTAAATTTATTATTTGTGTTTAATAAAAATTCCGTGTAATGCTCCCTAAACTCAATATTAAAAAGGTATAATAGTTTGAATTAAAGATTTATTAATTTTTAATAAGCATACATTTTGCAGTAATATATTTTACCGAAATTGAAACGAGTTAGCAATATCGGTGGATGTGGATACCGAATTACACCTACACAAGTAAATAAATAGTACACATATTACACTATCTTGAATCTAGTTGTTTTTATTAGAGAGTGACTGTGCTTTACGAAGTTAACATTTGTTTATTCAGTGAGACCACAAAGAATGGCATTCGACAGTTGTCAGCCGGCGTTGCCAAGGGAGGAAACTATTAATATTCCTATCTGCCAACACACTCCATCATTTTGGCGCCTGACCCTCGCTACTCTAGCCATTGTTTGCTTCTGAAGCTACTGCGCGTAAAATTACCTGCCGCTCAGCGAATACCATTGAGAGTGGAAGAAAGAGCAACGTCTGTGTGGAGATCATTGTTCGATAAAAAGTACCAAGTCGTGTTCGTGTTTTGCTGGTTATAAGAAAAACGCCTAAGATCATGATATGATAGTTTCGATCTAATTAGCTTAGAAATTTATTATTCTTTAAACTCTCCTTTGTTGTAACGGACACTTGATTGCAATTGGTTAGTTTCTGAAGAGGAAATGTCAAGGACTTTTGTGACAAACTTCCATCCAACCATTTTATTTTCAAATGACAAAGCACAAATTAGTGCAAAGGATACCACAACTTTAGACTAGTCTAGATTTTTTGTTACTTTTATGTCTTGATGAGATCTTGGTTTCCATGATTTTATGAGATAAAAAATCTAAAAGTTGGTACAAAACCTTCGCAATCAATAAATCATCGGAAGGCAGTACTTCAGACTTTATTTCAATATAAAAACTAACGGTGCTACTACAGTACATACTTTATCGTATTATTTTTAACAGTTACGTAATATAATGTTGCGATTTAAATCCTACTAACGCTACAGCTATCACTTGAAAAATTCAAATAAATTCAAATTAAAACGAAACTATTGTTTGAAATAATTATACATAAAATGGTTTAAAGATCTAATATTGAATAAAATGTTACAATAAGAACGAAATAACCATCTTTAAGTTTGAAGCTGTACGATAGATTCCAAAATAACTCGAACTTTCTCATAATATTTGTAAAAATTAAGCAACTATATTTTTTTAAATTGCTGAAATGATTTAAATATGAATGAAATGAATTATATAATATTTAGGAATTCTTACACATTTCCTTTCAAGATGTACTTTTGACGAAATTCGGACATATGTCGTTTTAATAAGTGTGCTCTGTTCTTTTCAAGAAAAAAACTTTGTGTCATTTCAGAGAATATATTAAAAAATATCCCTGCAGCGTTTTATGAAGTACCTCCAAAAATTATACGACCCATATCGAATTCTAGGGATATATATATATATATATATATATATATATATATATATATATATATATATATATATATATATATATATATATATATCGATCTGTGAATATGCGTTTTGGTTATATTCTTCTAAAAGATTATACACTCGGGTTTGTCACAGGTGCGCGGATGAAAAACTTTCGAATTTTTTTTTCGGGATTAAAGACTCCCAAAATGTATATTTCCGTTAAAACTTCCATATTTTGGTGCGTTATGTAACTTTCTCTGATACTACGTATAGATAAAGTAATAAGTAACATGGCTAATAAAACTGAGAGCTAACCTTTGTATTTTGTCCCTCGTGTTCAGAATGTATGGGAATGAATGTTACAACTTATAGGGCATGTTCAAAGATGATTACTTTTCGCCAGTAAATGTATGGTACGAAAATTATTATAACGAAGTTACCATTGCGAAATTTACCTACAATTGTAAGACAACTCCCCATGCACTAGTGTTAGGTTGATCACATTCTGGTACCCTCAAAGAGATTTTGTGTTCCCTCCTAACACTAGCGACTGAAGTTGTTTAAAAATCAGAGATAAATGCGACGTATAACTTCTTCACACGAAATTTCCTTCTAAATTTTAATTAGAAAAACGTGATCATCTTCGACCCCTCTATATGTCCTAAAAGTGTGTAACACTTATTCCAAAACATCTGCATATAATTAGCATTATCGAATCCATGGTAACATAGGCGGTGATGCAGTGTCATTCGAGCATCGTCGACACATGGACAGCCGAATTCTGTAGGTTATATTACCGCGTGTGGTATGGATGTATTGTGTGATTGTGATGTTTTAGATTCTCAACCTACGCCCTTCCCGACACCTCACAGTGATTGTGACCCGTCCTCTTATTAATTATTAATTCATCTTTGTGTCGTGTCTCCATCTCCTTCCTTTGCTGTCAGAGACAGCTCTGAGATCCTTCTCCACTTCTCTTTTCAAGTCAGTGGGAGCTGTTGAGGTTCCCCGTGGGGCTACGCTGCCCAGTTAAGAGTGATGGAGTCTCTCTGGTAGGGAAGGATAAAGGCACAGTGGAGATACGTGCTAATTGGGGCTGTCCCTTCATTCCGCAACACACGGGATCAGAGACTGACCCGCCTGGATGCAACGTGTACTTGCGCCCCACGCAAGCTCGTACGCCACCCAGTCAGAGTAGAAGAGAAAGGATACGAATCGAACGATGATCCCTGGGAGTGGGTTGATTGTTTCTCAGCATCTGCTATTTCTTAGTCCCGTTAGCGTAGAGACTTTTTTCTCTCGCAAAGATGTCGCATTGTTCTTGTTTAGTCTTTCTAAGTTAATAAGACACAACTACGAAATGAAATAAGAAATAATAAAAAAGAATAAGAAAATTCACACGTGAATGATAGATTTATTAATTTCTTAAAGGAAAACAATATATGAGATTAAAACACAGAAGGAAAACTTAAGAAACAAATAAAGTATTTGAATGTACAGTTATGCAAAGCAATATTGAACTTGTATATCGGTGATGAGTTCGAAACTGTGGCTTCATTAGGGGTTTTATTTAAAATGCGAGAATGGTGCTCCTCGTTTAATTGCAGGCATGGTTGTAAAGTCGAAACATTTGCATGTCTTGTTATTGTGATGGCTTTGGTATTACCCACGTCCGACAGGTACACATCGCGACGATAAAACGTATGCTATGTAAAGAAAATGATAAGAGTTTCGCGAGTAAAAAAATGCTTCTCATTAGGCAAGTGTGATAGAATTCTTTCAATTCATTGGTGATCATTTCACGTGTGGACAAATCTCTAGAAACACTACTGATTTTGAAGAGTACATCGAAGAATGAGGCCCTCGCTGGCTTGTTGGTTAGCTCGCTTTCCACTGTGCAACCCCAGGTTCGATGCTCGACCGGGCCAAAATAATAATTATGCGCTTTCCTTACAAATGTCCTAGTATATATTGCTATGTCACGATGAGAAACTCCACCCTAAGGTTATGAAGACCAGTATGTACAGTAAAGGGATGTCTTCGTGCTAACCACGCGCACCTCTTATCCCATGGCCGAGAGGCTCGGTCAACGCTGGTTGGCCAAGCAACGGACTGTCGAACCATGGGATAGGATATCGAAGAATAATACCTTTCTCCGCTAGATGGTGAAAGGAGCGTAGCGAAATTCACGTGGTCAGACGGAAAAGCAGAACTCATGGCCATAGCTTTGGCACGAAAAATAAGGCACAATTGAATTTAATAGAATTGAATTGAATCAAATAAATCAGGGTTCTCTGGATAAACCAAACATTACAATGAAACGATGATTCCAGTCAAATTAAAACATATATTTACAGATGTATCAACCTACATTGTGAGGTTCTCTTCAGTGTCTGAAAGGTCAAATTCTTACTACCTACATACACATTGTGTATGGTCAAGGTAGGGGGTCAAGCCAATGTGTATGTTGGCACCATTTACATACACATTGGCTTGACCAGTTCGCAACGATTAGCATGTCCCGTTACTTAATGCCATTATAAGTAATGCCTTCCACGATGAATCAATGAAATTTCTCAACGAAATTTCTCTCTCTCTTTAATATTGACTTTTAGACATCAATGTTAACGATTATACCTACGTTCCCGGTAGTTCCTAGTCTTTTATTTATTTTTATATCAAGATGTATACCTAACCTCGCAATTTTACAGGTAACACGTCCCTGTATCACAGTTTATATTTTATAACTATTAATATTCGTACCGGGAGCGGTAGCTCAGTGCATCAACTAATGTCACTGCAGCGCCTCTGACCGGGAGGTCCTAGGTTCGAGTCCTGACGGCGGCAGGATTTTCGGCACTAGCTTTTCAGCTAGATTGAATTCAGTCGCTGTTTGGAGGAGAATTCTAGCCACCGGCTGCTCTGATCGGTAGTATTCCGTGGTTTCTTCGATCAACACCAGGCGAATGCCGGAGCAGTATCCTACCAAACGGGCCACGGACCGCGCGCGATCTGTCCTTCCTCTTCCTTGTCCTATCCTCACCCCTTACACACACACACACACTAACATGCACTACACTACCACATATTCCGGGAGACTGGTCGGGAGCTTAGAGCTTGTCCCGGCTGGGGCGGTGCCCCGCTGGTGGGAGAGTCCTGATTAGGGGGAAACCCCACCAGCCGACGGTAGGTCGACGCCGGATCTCGCCATCCAGCGGGGGAATATCACTGCCATCTCCGGAGAGAAAAACATGCACTACACTAACGGGACTAATGACCGAAGCAGTTGACGCGCCCGGAAACACGAAAAAATCAATCAATCAACTATTAATATTCGTGTAATATATTATGTAATAGATTATTGTAACTGATTGATTGATAATTTGAACATTCAGACACTGAAGAGGACCTTAACAATGTAGGCCGAAAAGTCAGCAAATATATATTTTAATTTGACTGGAATCATCGTTTCATTGTAGGGAATTGAATTTGAAGCATGCCTAGGGCGTGTTTCTGCCGGGGACCTTCCGGTGCCGGCCCGTGCTCGACCACCCGCCGCGGAGTGGCGCTGCCCCCGTTTTATTGCTCTTCCTTTCACGCGACCTCGCGCACCTCAACAACTATGGGTTCCAAGCGCAGGCCTTTTTGTCTCAGGTTGGCTCATTGCTGAACGACTGCAAGAGTTACGCGGTCGGATAGACTACCTGTTTTCAAAACGGGAAGGAGAAATGTATTTCACAGTAGTGACTAGAATTGTCTGAAGATTGGGGCTTGTAATTACCAAATATTTGCAACTCGTTAAGATAAACTTGGTGGTTATCGGAGTAATATTGTGGTAATCCATATGAATAGGTAAGAAAGAAATAATCTTCAAAATAAAATTTTCCACAATTTAAAACTGTATGGATCGTGGAAGATTATTTCTTTTTTATCCATCCATCTTTAAGATAAAGGGCACTGATTTCTCGTAAGATCCTGAAAATTGCAACTTCATTTTGAAATGATTATTGTTATTGCTAGCAGTCTTTATGGGTAATTTATGTTTTTATGATGGACAGTACTTTTGGAAAATAGATTGAGATAATTTCCTGAATGCTACTAGATTTGGAATCAGAGAGTTAAAATGAGAGCGTGTAGACTACCGTGGCCTGAGTCAATAGGTTCCTTTCTGTCCGGGAGACGGCTTGGCGCATCCTAGGCACAGTTGCCAACGTTTCGACTATCATGATGCGACCTTCCTCGGATTGAATTGTTTTTGGGAAGTGTTGGCAACCATGCCTAGAACCCACCTCCCGGACAGCAAAGTATACAGAGAGAATATATCTCCATAATTAGAAGAATCACAAAAATCGAATACGTTACAACGGTATTCTTATGAATGTGCTATTTAAACTTTTAACGTACGTTGTTGATAAATGCCTTTCATAAGACAATTTTGTGTTATTTTATAGAACGATAATCGTATAATGCATTCTCAACATTAAAATGGCCGATCTGAGTTGCGCAGACTGCTGTGGTGACAACTGCTGTGCAGGACACTGAAAGAAGTTGGGTGGCGTAAGGAATGGATATATTTATTTCTTGGTTGCAGCGTTAAATTAAATCTCACAGTTCCAAATATTCACTAACTTGATTGTTAAATCGCCTAAGACCACAAACCTATAAAAAGCTAATTTCCACAATAAAAAGTAATAACACTCATGTTTATCAACAATTAATAACAATTATAATATTAATAATAAATGCTAAATTATATGATTATGTGATATGTCTATACGCAATTAATTTGTATATCGTATCTGACTTTTCACACATTATTTGTACACACTTTTCACACGTTATTTGCAGATCAATGTGGATTTTGTACGTACATCAGTAAATGCATACACGACCTATTGGAAACAGGTTTCTGAGGTCTAGCCAGAATTAAAGTTACTTATTTGTCACAAGTCACATTGACAAAATAAGAAAGTATCGGTGACAAGTTTCAAATAACCAGCAATAAGCTGTTCCATAAAACCACTTGCGGTCTTGGCAAGTCGTCTCGACTCTCGGTATGTTAGTGATAAAAGCAAGTAATCGTTTACCAGCAGACCCGGGATAACTTAAGTTCTTAGCAATAGGAATAAATGTATTAAGATGACACTTGTGGAGTGCCCTGCCACGCGGGCCCCATCAGCAGCGCGGCTGACGACGTCGTGGACGACAGCATCGCGGCGGCGCGCGCGTGCGGGCGGCCTTGACACCGCCGGATGTCCGCGGCGAGGGCGCGCGGCACTTCCGCCGCTGCCGCCGCCCCCACCGCCACCGCCGCCTCCGACGGAAGGCGGGAAGCCCCGCGGTGCGCATCGAGCGCCGCAGCTGCGCCGGTCTGCCCGCAAGCCTCGCTTCGCCGCGACGACACGCCGCCGCCGGACTGACCAACCTCCCAACTCCGAACCCTTGCCGCCCCGCCATGCTGCCCCCGTCGCGCTGTCATTCAGTCCCGCCGACGTCCCGCTCTGCCCTGTTCTGTTCCGTTCCGCCCCGCCCTGCCCGGCCCCGCCCGCCCCGCCCCGCCCCGCCCCGCCCCGCCCCGCCCCGCCCCGCCGCCCCACCACCCTGCTCTGCTGCGACCCGACACGTCCCCGACCCACTACCCCGTCCCCGCCCCGCCCCGCTTTAGCGGCCCGCCGACAAGTCCTCCCGTCCCGTCCATTCCCGTCGTCCGTCCGTCCGTCCGTCCGTCCGTCGGGCTCCGTCCGTCCGTCCGTCCGTCCGTCCGTCCGTCCGTCCGTCCCGCTCGCACCCCCATCCGTCCGTCCGTCCCGCTCGCACACCCATCCGTCCGTCCCTCCCGCTCGCACACCCATCCGTCCGTCCGTCCCGCTCGCACACCCATCCGTCCGTCCGTCCCGCTCGCACACACATCCGTCCGTCCGTCCCGCTCGCACACCCGTCCGTCCGGCCCGCTCGCACACCCGTCCGTCCGTCCGTCCGTCCGTCCGTCCGTCCGTCCGTCCGTCCGTCCGTCCGTCCGTCCGTCCGTCCGTCCGTCCGTCCGTCCGTCAGTAAATCCTGGCTTCCCGTCGTCAATCGTCCCGTCCCGTCCCGTCCCGTCCCGTCCCGTCGCTTTCTCGACCCCCCGCACCGGGAGCAGTAGCTCAGTGCATCAACTGATGTCACTGCATCACTTCTGGCCCGGAGTTCGTAGGTTCGAGTCCCGACGACGGCAGGATTTTCGACACTAACTTTTCTGCTAGGTCGAATTCAGTCGCTGTCTGGAGGAGAATTCTAGCGGCTGGCTGCTCTGGTCGATAGTTTTCTGAGATTTCTCCGATCAACACCAGGCGAATGCCGGAGCAAACGGACCACGAACCGTGCGCGATCTTTCCATCCTCTTTCTTGTCCTATCCTCTACCCTTACTAACAATCACTGCACTATCACATATTCCCGGAGAACGGCCGGGGGCTTAAAGCTTGTCCTGGCTGGAGCGGTGCCCCGCTGGTGGGAGAGTTCTTGTTAAGGGAAAACTCCGCTAGCCGACGATAGGTCGGCGTCGGATCTCGCCATCCAGTGGGAGAAGATCACCGCCATGTCCCGAGGAAGAAACATGCACTACACAAACGGGACTAATTATCTAAGCGTTTGACGCGCTCGAAATAACTAACCGACCCCCCGCCTTCGTCCTATCTTGCCGTCTTTCCACTCCCGCCAACGCCCCACATAGCTCCGCCGCCGCTCAGCCCTGTCTCCATTTTGCCCCCCCCCCTCCCCCCGTCTCTCAGCTCCGCCGTCGCCTCGCCACTGCCCCGCCCCGAGATTCAAACTTTTGAAATGTTCGAATATTCAGAGTTAACAGTGAAAATCAGAACTTTGCCCCCTTTATAATTGTATTTCACTCTATTATTTTACAAAATTTAAAGAAAAAATGTGGAGCATTTTTGATAAAATGTTTAAATGTCCCTGGAGCATCGTGTAATGTACCTCCAAATTTAAAAAAAATATTTTTCAAACTCGCGAAGTTTTGAGTCGAGGCAAATCGACAGGGGAATATCAATACCATTTTGACAAAAATCCTCCGTACGGTTTAGGCGCTAGTGGTGTGCACAGATGGACTAACAGCCGTTTTGAAAAAAATAACACTTTTTCGATATCAGGGGACCTCAAAACGCGTATTTCCGTTGAATTCTCGAAACTACTTGCATTCGTACGTATACGAGAAAGTAAAATGAATAAATGCAATTGGAGATAAGTGGTAAATATATTGTGAATGCACACATTTTTTATAGAATTCTTCAGTTCCCATGAACTATAAAATATCTGTTCGAACATGATTTTTGCGTACATCACTTATTCCAACCTACGTACCTCCATTGTTGCTTCTTTAGCTTTCTCTTGACTTTTCCCTCAGAGGAACTTGCTAATCAATAAATATCAATTGATTTGATACATTCAATAAAAGTCATCAAAGGGAGGACATATTTGAACTAGAGAAAAAGGAGTTATATATTTGAACAGGAGAAAAACTAGAGAATATGCAGAAGAAAAAAGATGAAATAGAGAAATACGTTCGGGGTGAAAAGATAAAAGGGAAATGATAAAGATAGGAAAATTTAGGCTTTGGGACTATGGATCGTAATATAGAAATGAAAATATTATAAGATATTCTTTCCTAATCAAAATAAAATAAACAACTTCAACATAGCGAAAATACAAATGCATCTGGTTTGGGTGCATTTGAACGTGCAGCGAGGAGGAAAACAATTTGAAAGAACATAAAATTAATTCCTTTCTCTTTTATTACGATCGTGATTGATATGTTGCTATTTACATGACGTAACCCTACTTCTAGAAATCTATTTCTGAAAGTCTTTAGATAATAAAAAAGACAGGGGTCAAAATTGGAGAAAATCTACTTATTTTGCACAATTTTATCGACTCTTCGGAAAGCTGCCTAACCAAAGTAGTGAAGGCAAACTAGAAATATAATATTTCTGATTTTATCTTAACAACCATTAAGCTATTTATTTAACAGATAAGATAGATTCGAAGAGAGGCGCGGCCAAGCCAGTTACATCAGAATATGCTTCTTTATCCTTGACCTTCATCTACCAAACTTTACTAAAACTTAGATTGCAAATTCTGTTCAATTGAAAATTTCTTTACAACGGTAACTTGAATTGATCATATTCAAGCTGCATTTTTGGCAAAGTAAAAACTGGAGGTTTTTGATAAGAAAACTATTTCGAACACTACCTTCTAAATTGAGTTAGAAATACAGAACGACATAAATCATTGGCTATTTGCTTATTAAATGTTTGGAGAAATTCTGAATTAGCGCCCTCAATTTCCAGCGCATTTCCTTGATACTCTTCGTTTTCATGTGCTTACGACATGCTTAACTAATGATCGGTTTGAAAACGAAGCATATCGTCTTAAGAGTCAGCTGAAAACTGTATAAATGGAGAATACCTTGTACATGGAATTCTGCGCGCATTTCTTAGCATTGTTTACAAATAATTTGAATTGAAAACGTTATTGAGTAAACAATGAAGATGAAAAAATAATCCACGTCATATCAATGAATGAGTTGTCAGTTTGAATTTTTATTAATTTCATTGTTAAATTCGTACTACATATACAAATGTTTCTCTAATAATAAATCATTTAAATGCCTGGTTTCAAGTTACTCCGTTTGGTGTTGCGTGCAAATAAATTAAATCTTTTAACATAGGTCTTTCGCTTTCTACCTTCTTCAACCATAAATTGTAACAAGCATTTGCTAGTTAACGTTGCATGGACTGTGTGTACTTTGACATCATTTGTTACACGTGACATACTCTTACATTAATTGTCTCACATATAGTTCTCCACCTCTTGGAAGACCACCACATCCGGTCTGACGCAGAGATTGTTGCTCTTATTAATTCATGTGGGATTGTTAGAGCTAATTAAATGTCTAAACTGAACTTGCAAAATTTATTACTCATGTCCTCCTAGTACTGAATCAAGTCACAAAATAAAACCAATACGCACCTGGGTACTAGCTTTCTGAGGCTGCTCAACTGAGATACCCTTTGCAGTGAGCGAAATAAAATTTCCGTGATTTTTTTCGAGCATCCTGCACACGTGCATCCCACGTCTTTCTTTATTACCACGATCTGTCAGGCATAAAGTTGACTCAAGAAGAAATGGAGGTTAACTAAAGTTGTGACGTCAATGAGAGTAGAATCAGTGTACCTACAGCGGTGGAGCTGGAAATGAAAGTCAAGCAACGTTTGCAGAAGAAATCTCTCTTGCCACTCTCTTCGTCTTTTTTCTGTAAATCTTCCGTTACTAAATTTCCCAGCCTTCATAATTCCCATTTATCTTTTCTCCCCGACCTTCATTCTCTATTTTTATTTTTTCTGCCTATTTCCTAGTTTCACCTGCTCTTTGTCTCTTCAAGTACGACCTCTCGTCAACGACTGGAATCTATGCAACTTATTGATATTTATTGATGAGCTATCTGCTCTGAGGTGAGAATGAAGATGAAGCAAAAGAAGCAACAAGGGTGATGCGTAGGTTGGAATAGGTGAAGGCCGCATAGATCATGTTAGAACAAAGATGTTATGATTTATGAGTACTGACGGATTCTGTAAAAAATCTGTTGATTCACAATTTTCTACTTCTAAATTTTGTTACTTATTCAAAATTGGTATTATTATTAATATTATTATTATTATTATTATTATTATTATTATTATTATTATTATTATTTACTAAAATACTTTTTCCATCGCGTTAGGTAAATTTCTCCTCAACCATTCATCTCCGTATTATCTCTACGTATAGTGTCGTAATTTTTATTTCTACGCCTATTGATACCAGCAGAGGCTGCGAAATCTACAATAGCCTAGTTTAACGTTTCTGTATCGATTTCAATACAAGGATCTCTTAAAATTTCTGCGGAACACTATATTTTGATTTGAAGCCTCTAGACCAGCTACAGATGTAATAAAGGATTCACATGAAAACCGGGGAGCGGGCCAATACATAAAATAGGTCCATGTCCTCTACGATCTACCAGGGAAGAGGAGATTCTCCTAACGTTGGGTGCCGATTGTTAAAAGTCTAGGCCAACTAGAGAGATGTTTGATATATTTGAAAGATTGCGGAGAGATGTACATTGGGTGTTGTGTTGTTCTTGACATGATGTCCGTCAGGCGGGCTTATTTATTTAATGTTTAACCATTAACCACCGTAGTGCTAAAGCGCTAAACGCGACCGCCGTAATGAGGTTTCTGTGGCTGCTCGCATTACATTTTTTTTAAGAAACGAAAGAATAATGATCATGATTTTACACAGAGGAACAATCTCAACGCATCCTAATTGTTCTGTGAAAAATTACATTATTCTTATCGGAAATGTAATCATGCATAAATCCTTCATTTCTTCAAAATACTGCCGTTGCTAGTGGGTTAAGAAATGAAAAAAGACAATTCTAGTACTTTCATTTTAAGGACATAAGAAACTATAAATATGCTGTGAGCTTAAAATACTAGCTTCGAACAATATGAAAAACTCTAGAAATTGCGAAAAATAACTTCAATTCATTAAAAATTGTAGTACATGCAATTTGCTGACACTGTCATGATAATTTATATGAAAATATAAATTCGGGATGATAAGTGAAATTGCTTACAGTTTCATGTACCTTGACGTCCATAGTGATTTGATACATTGGACATTAGACGCGATTTCCAATTTCATAGCAAAACACTCAGTATCAAAATATATAGAAACACAGTGGTAAGATCACGGTGACCGCTGAAAACTTTCATTGCTCTAAATAAATAAAAAACAGCATGTACTAGCAGCCGACGACCAACTTGGATAGCTTTCAACAGCCTTTCTGTAAGGGCAGGGAGCAGGGATCCAGAAAAATCCTTTGAACGTCAGCTTGCAAAGGTCGATTTAAAATTTGTTGCAGATACAGATACTGGTGGTTAAGGGTTGAGTATTATTACTATTTGTGAAGCAAAAATTATGTCTAAGTATTCGTGATATAAAGAAAGTAATAAAATTCAGCAAAATACTGATATCGAGATTTTGACGGAAATATTGATTCTGGAAATCTATGATATCGAAAAAGTGTTTCAGAAAATTGTGTGTCTGTCTGTATGTCCGTCCGTCCATCCGTCCGAGTGTCTGTATATGAACAACTATGCCATTTAAACCACACATTATTTTTCCAAAAATTAATGTTCTTCGATTGACCTGGCCGAATTCAAAGCCAGGTGAATTTAAAACAAAATCTCTAACTCAAACAATTAAGATACAGGACAGGTTTTGAAAGTTTTAATCTTATAATTTCGAAATTTCAAAGGTGTTTAGGAAAATTGGATTTTTACCTCCACAATTCCATATTTGAAAAAAACTATTTAAAGAATATATTTGAAAGCATAAACTTTCATAAATTGGCGATTTTGTACATCGGCTCAATAACTGGGTCAGATGTTAGTAGGCCGAGGTAACTGTCTATTGGTCGAACAATTCTTTGGTTATCTTCGTTCAGTTCCAGGTGGATCACAAAGTAGCGGTGGGTTAAACAACAAATCGCTGGCCAGAAACTATCCTTGTATTGGCCTCCTAGCTTCTTTAGGGTTCGGTTTTGGTCGAGACCCTTTCTCTAGATGGCCCATCTCCAATAATCTCAACCGACTTAACTGACTGTACATCAACGATGTCACTGCAGTGTCTGTGTTCCGAAGGTTCTGGTATCGAGTCCGGACGGTGACAGGATTTTCGACACTAGCTAGAGAGCTCAGTCGAATGCAGCTACTGCCTGGAGGAGAATTCTGGCGGCCGGTTGCTCTGATCGGTAGCTTGCCGTGGTTTCTCCGCTGAACACCAGGCGAATGCCGGAGCAATACCCTAACAAACGGGCCGCGGACTGCGCGCGGTCTTTCCTTCCCCTTCCTTGTCCCATCATCACCTTTTACACACATTCACTAAACTGCCACACATGTTGGGAGACCAATTGGTGGGTTACAGCTTGCCCCGGCTGCGGCGGTGCCTCGCCTGGTTGAAGAAAAATCCCTGAAGGCGACGTAAATCGGCGTAGGATCTCGCCATGCAGCAAGGGAAGATCACCGCCACCTCCCGAGAAAAAAAGCGCACTACACTTACGGGACCAATGACCTTAGCAATTGACCACCCCTGAATCTGAATAATGTAAAGCAGTCCAATAATTTCGAAACACTCCAACAGTACTTCGAAGCGAGAGGCTGAAATAGGGTGTAGCGTTTTGCCATACATTTTCCGAACGCCTAAACCAACAGTGGAGGGTTATCGCGAGATGTAAGTGTTAAAAAACAAACAAACAAACAAAATGCCTGATGCGACGTCTCAAACAGCTATCTTCTAGTTGATCTTGGCCGTTTCGTTGTGTGAGCTGTAATTGATCTGTCAAAAGCAGTCGACGTTTTGTGAGATTGTAGTTAGGAAAGCGAAGGTAGAGCTTTTGAGTTCGAAAAATTACTGTTTAGATGCAAAGTTCGGTAAGGCATCCCCAGCAATTCTTTGACACATGCCTCCCTTGACAAACAAGTTTCAGTGTGGTCGAAGACGTCCGCAACGCTGGGCGTCGCGGCGGGCGCTGCTCCTGGCGGGATGAGTCAGGGCGTCCCACATCGCCGCGTCGCCGCACTTTATTTTCCAATTACGCCGACGCCGCCGTCGGGTCGCGCGCGTGGTGACGCAACGCCGCCGGTGGGCGGGGCAGCAGCGGGCGCCGTGGGCGGGCCAAAGGGTGGAGGCGACAGGGGAGCGTCTCTCACTCATCTACAGGCTTCAGTGGTCCACATACGGGACACAAAATACTTAAAACAGTGCGAATTGAGATATTGATTGATTGATTACTGATTTTGGGCGCGTCGTATGACAAGGTCATTAGTTCCGTAAGTGTAGTGTGTGCTTTATCGCGGGAAATGGTGGTGGTCATTCCACGTTGGCCGGTGAGATCCGTCGCCGATCTACATCGGATTGCGGGAATTTTCCCCTACCAGGTATCTCAACTGAGTGACACCGCCGCAAGCGGGATAAGTTCTAAGTTCCCGACTGTTTCCTAATAAATATGGTAAAGGGCAAGTGCGTGAAAGGGGTGGGGAAAGGGCAAGAAAAAGGTAGGAAAGATTGCGGTCCCTGGCCGTTTTGCTTTGGGTACTACCCCGGTATGCGCCTAGAGTTAATAAAAAAACACGATCAACCAATCAGAGCAGCCGGCCGCTAGAATGCTACACCAGACAACAGTTGAATTCGATCTATCTAGTTTCTAAAATCCTGCCACTGAATGTCCGTGACTCGAACCCTCGGTCGTTCCGGTCAGAATCATTACAGTGACAGTTGATGCCTTGAGCCACTTTTGTCGGAATTGGTCTTGAAGAAAATAAATATTAGCTGAACCTCTGGAATTACATTGCACGGAAATATGTAAAATAATGTTATAATAAATAACATAATTGCACTATAACGGAAATCAAAATCTTCAAAATGTCTTTCAGTATTAAGTCTCGAATGGAGGGAGGTTTACAAATTCTGCAACAATACAATCACTGTTCACTGTGAAGGGAGAGTCTATCATGTTTCTGAATAGGTAACGGAATTGATTTATGTTTACCAAGATCTTTGCTTTATGTTGCAGTGGACTACAGCAGGGAATTCTGCTATTCTCATTAACTTAACAACGTAATGCATCAAAATCACTGAAACTTGTTTGTAAAGGGACGCATGTGCCAAACGATTGCTGAAGATAGTTTATATTTACTTACCAAACTTTGCATTTAAAAACACTCATTTGTCGATCCCAACAAGCTCTGTCAGCGTTTTCCTAACTATAACCTCGCTAACCTCGCCTAACTATAAAACGTTTACTGCTTTAGACAAATCAATTACAACTCTCACAACGAAACGTCCAAAATCAACTACATTCCAACTACACAATGAAGTTTTTCTTGAAAACGACGTAATGAGTGTTTTACTCTCGTTCATTACATCATCTGGCTCGCTCCTGTGTTCCGCCGGCTTCCCGCCTTGTGACGCTGTTTGCTATTGCAACTTTTCTTCTGTTCTCTTGCCTGCCTTCAGATTTCAAAGACTGCCTTCGCTTCTCGAAGACTCTTTTGTATTTTCTCTGTCTCCTCCAAATTGTTAACTCGTCTTTTGGTACGGGATTCATACGGGAGTTGGGTAATCTAATCTTGTGTCACGTATTTTTATTGCATTATTCGAAAGATTGACGACCACATGAGCATAATGCTTTGCGTGTTAGACAGCGTCGTTGTCGTCGTCACAGCCACCGACAACATTTCTTTGAAGGTTTACAAAGGTTTGCTGTCGGTTGAATGGTTGTTTGGAGAACGTGGTGCGTGCGCTTCGGGCCGTTTCGGAGCACTGTGTGCGCGTGCGCCGGGCGGCGCTGGGCGTGGTTCCCGGACCTAGGGCAAGGCCCGAGCGAGGCGCGCCAAGCGACGCCCGTAGGCGATCAGTGGCGCGACGCGACGTCGGTAGTGGGAACGGCGGCAGTGGCGGCGACGGCGTCTGCAACTGTGGCGGTAGCGACATTGGCGATGGTGGTTGCCGCGACTTCGGCAAATGGGGCTGATGGCGGCTGAAGGGGTAGAAGGAACGAAATGATGACAGTAGGAACGGCTGTGACGATGGCGGTGGCTGTGACGACGACGACGGTGGCTGCGACGACGACGACGATGAAGACGGCGGTGCGACGACATCTGTGACGACGACGAAGGTGGCTGCGATGACGCTGACGACGGTGGCTGCGACGACGACGACGATGAAGACGGCGGTGCGGCGACGTCATCTGTGACGACGACGACGAAGGTGGCTGCGATGACGCTGACGACGGTGGCTGCGACGACGACGACGATGAAGACGGCGGTGCGACGACGTCATCTGTGACGACGACGAAGGTGGCTGCGATGACGCTGACGACGGTGGCTGCGACGACGACGACGATGAAGACGGCGGTGCGACGACGTCATCTGTGACGACGACGACGAAGGTGGCTGCGATGACGCTGACGACGATGGCTGTGACGACGACGACGACGACGATAACGGTGGCTGGGACGGCGGAACTGGCACTGCTGGCAAGGACAAGACGGTGGTCGTCGACACGGTGACTGAGGGGATAAATGCCACGCGACAACGCGGTGACTGTGGCGACGGTGACGACGGCGATAACATTGGTGTCTGGGGCGGCGGAGTCTGTGACGGCGGGGAGCGCGCGCGAGAGCGCCCTTGGGTTGTGCCTTGTCACGGGCGCCGCCGAGCCACAGCCTTGGGCACCCCCCTGCCTTGACGCCCCCGCACCCGCCTCGAGGGGTGAGCTGATTTGACGAAGGAGGCAACACGTAATACGTACTAATTGTAACTGCAAGGTGTATTGCGACCTCATTGCACGGCAATCAGAGAAATAATACGTCGATACCCGAAGATCAAAAGAACTTGACTACATTTTAGATGTGGAAAATATTGATTTAATGAAAGCATTCGTCATTTTGATATGTGTCTTTTATACAATCTGCTGTTGACGTGTAAGACAATTTGCAATCGGATGGAGACCATACAACACTTTGTGCCGAACAAAAATCAATCATTACAAATTTTAACATTTGCCGTTTGGTATTCACCGTGTCGAAAAATAACAATTCACGATATTCATAAATCTCCTGTGATTCAATTTTTAAAACTTTCATATCTCTCTACAGCAAGAGGTAAACCCAGTAAACTACAATTTTGCTGTAATACAGAAGTTCTGTAGTAGTAGTTTTCTGTCACATCGTACATGCACAGAGAAACGTCACCGTCGAAACGATAATCTCCTACACATAACTGCATTTATATGTCAATAGGTCAGTAGAGTGCTACATATGGGTTATGGACATACACTTTTTTATAAATGCTAGCTTTTTGGTTTCATTGATATGAAACACAGATCAAATTATTATTTTAACTTGTAGAGTAATGTTTGAAAGTACAATCTTTCGGTGACTATAGGATGATGTTTTTTAATTAAAATAATTAACATATTAGAATACGATTTAATGAGTCCTTTAATATTAGAGAGAGCCTTTGGTGTCATAAATAATAAATAATAAACAAACGACCACTGAATCTTCGAGCTTCATATCATAGAAATAAAACTGTTCGGGATGTCTTGCCACCTTATTCATAAGAATTCGTATAGAAAGCGATTTTTATTAGAGTTGTGTCAGAATTCAATTTCCAAATCTCTCACTGTTGCAGTCATCGATTTTTGTGCTACACTGAATTGAATTACTAAATGAATTTATGTACAGAAATAAATTTTATAGGAAAGAGCACACTGGCGAGATATAAGAAAATAATTTAGAAATACTATTTGGAGTTATTGGGGAATTTATTACTGCTTCAAAATTATCCCCTATAATTTTCTATTGAATAAAACGTGTGTCTACTCCTATGAGTCTGATTGGAGCTGATATGAGTTTGTATACTATTTTTTTGAGTTGAATAGATGTTGTAATTCTATTGAACAATAGTGGTAGAGAAATGTGTAAAATCCACGTTAAAGGTTCTCCATCGTCTGCTTTATCTTTATCTTCATTCTTCATTACCTAATTTGTGACCCATAATTCATGTTCATTTACTCGCGATATTCCTATATATTTTGATATCTACAATAATACGCCAAACTTCCATACAACACAGCCCAAACTAAATTTAAAAGCATAATTAGGCCACTCTTTTTATATGCTTGTCTAATTTGGATAAATGCCACAAGAACAAACACAAGAAAACTAGAGATCGTTCAAAATCAGTTTCTCTGTACAATTACAAATATACAATGGTTTATTTCTAACGAAGAGCTGCACAATGAATTCCAACTCGAAACTATAGAAGACCACATCACATATCTCTCCTCAAAGTTTTACCATAGTTTATCTAATATCACCAGAGTACGTCTCCTCCGGCTAGGTAGAAATCCCTCCCAAGATACCCATATTAAAGAAAAATTTTCCCTTCCATACCTTCCTTACAAAGTTTTCCGAAATGTATTTCCCCTGATGTCTCCCCAAAAACGATTCTTCCGACAATAAATGTTATTTTTAGAATTAAATTATTAGCATTAAATTTATTTATGAAGCCAACAATACAAATGTAGAGTGAGAATTGAACTTTGTAAAACCTGAAAATGTTTATGATAAAAAACAATAATACGCGGAAAAGAAGAATAATATATAGGGCAGTTACGCAACTGAAACGACAAAATTGAACTCCGAACCCGATTACACTGGAACGAAGAACTACAACGTCCGAAAGCTTCCTGCCCGAGCAGACCACTTGCCAAGGGCGCGACGATTGTCATGCGATCGTTCGTTCGCTCCATTAACCTTCGCCGATGGACATTTCGCCTGAGCGGTACGAGTTCTTTCGCTCGAGCACGACGTGAATGCCCATGTGTAGGTCGTGTGCCCGCCTGTCGTTCCCACCCACCGGGCTGCTTGGCGCGCACCGTGCCGTGCCGGGCCGTGCCGTGCCGGCAGGCAGGAATCCAAGACCCGCCCCGGGTTTCCTGGGAATTCCGTCTGCGGCTCCTGGAAGCCCGTGAGACGGCGGGTGACACGGCGCGAGCGAACTGTCTCGCTCCGCATGTGTCACTCCGGGCGCCCTCGCTTCCGCTTTGTAGTAAGCTTCGGTTGATTGATTGATTTTTTCGTGTTTCCGGGCGCGTCAACGGCTTCGGTCATTAGTCCCGTTAGTGTAGTGCATGTTTCTTTCTCGGGAGATGGCGGTGATCTTCCCCCGCTGGATGGCGAGATCCGGCGCCGACCTACCGTCGGCTAGTGGGGTTTCCCCCTAACCAGGACTCTCCCACCAACGGGGCACCGCCCCAGTCGGGACAAAAGCTCTAAACCGAGTAGAATACTCCGAATATGGTATTGGTGTGGTGCATGTTGGTGTAAGTGTGTGTTTAGGGGGAGAGGATAGGACAAGGAAGAGGAAGGACAGATCGGCGCGGTCCGTTTGTTGCAGGTTACTGCTCCGGCATTCGCCTGGTGTTGATCGGGCACGGAAAAATACCGATCAAGAGCAGCCGGCCCTAAATTCTCCTCCAGACAGCGACTGAATTCGACCTAGCTGAAAAGCTAGTGTCGAAAAGCCTGCCGCCGTGGGGAGTGGGAACCTAGGACCTCCCGGTTAGAGGCGCTGCAGTGACATCAGTTGATGCACTGAGCTACCGCTACCGGTAGTAGTAAGCTTCGGCGTGCTCGTGCCTTTGACGAGTCACGCAGCTCTATTGTGTCTACGGAGTGAAGGTAAATATATTACTCTTACGTAATGTTTCTGCTAAGTGCTAGCCGACGGTGCAGATATGATACTGGCTGATTTTAGTCATTGCTGCTGTCTCTGCAGTGAGTGACCGGGAAGTATAGAGTTGGAGTCTCCACTGAAAAAGATTTTCGACGTAAGCTAGATAGCATGATTGAATTCTGTCGCTGTCAGGAGGAGGTGTGTAGTAGACGGATGCTCTAATTGATAGTTTGCCGTGGTTTCTCCGATCAACAACAGGCGAATGCCGGAACAGTACTTTTACAAAGAGTCTGTGTATCGTGTTCGATCTTTTCTTGTTCCTTTATCAATTTCTCTAACACACACTAACACTTACGCATCACACTACCACACATGTCGGAAGACTAGTCGTAGGCTTAGAGCTTCTCCGGACGGGCGGCGCCGCGCCGGGAAATTTCTGAATCGGAATGTGTATGTCGGCGCCGGATTTCACTAGCTCGCAGGGTACACTGCCACCTTACGCGATAAACCCTTCACTACACTAACGGGACTGATAACCACAGCTATTTACGTACCCGCAGACACAAAACAAACGGAAATGACGACTTGTGTGGAATAGATCATAAGCTGAAGAATTCAGAGTTATAATAAACTATGTGTTGAAATTACAAATTGCTAAAACAGTATGTAAAATTATCTGAATTTTCATCTTTGTTTTGAAAAATTATACTGTTTATTAATGAAAAATTGAAAATTACAATGAAAATATCACTTTCGCAATGAAATTCAGTATTCAGTTCGACATTAACGAAAAGAGTAAAATAATATGCAGCTGTTTTTGAGAAAATCATGTTTGCACATTTGTGGAAAATGGTCGTATTTTTCCTCAACATTACGTGGAAAATGCAACATGAACGCAAAAATGTATATGGATCCTTTGAAGATACATTAAGAAGTACATCTCTAGAAGAAGCTGCTGTCGAGTAAATGAAAGTCTGATCCTGGAGCAAAAATTGGGTGTGGCCTTCAAAGTTGGATATTTGACTTTTCAGTCGACTTTTCATGGGTCGAAGCTGCTTAGTGTTAGTTATCCCTCAAATCTACCGACCAGAGCCGCCGTCCGCTAGAATTCTTCTCGAGACAGCGGCTGAATTTGACCTAGTTAGCGTCAAAACTCCTGCCACCGTCGTGCATCGAACCCTAGGACCTCCCGATCAGAGGAATTGCATTGACATCACTTGATGCCCTGACTTACCTCAGCCAGTCTCACTACTCATTTAAGTTATCTTCGGAGGGGTACAATTTCTACTCCCGAGCTCTTAGCTGGTCTCGTAATTTTTCAAAGAATCGCAGATCCCTCCGATCACGTCGACATCCTGGATCGTCCTGCTCTCTGAGGCCGTCGAGGTCTCCATCACCCACGCGCTAATTGGTCCTCCCAGCCCGCCCCAGCGCCGTGCGAGGACCCCCCGCAGCCGGCGCATTCCGACGGCCCAAGCGGAGCGATCCGCCCACGCGATAGCCGCACGCGGCCCCGATGTGTTTTCCCTTTCAGGAAACGAGGCTAATCACTGCATCGCGATACGGGGGCCGCAAGCGCGGGGGAGCCCGCCAATGCTTCCGCTTGACGACGTTAGCGGCTCGCGGAGGTGCTCGGCGCGCTAAGAGAGGAGGGGACGAGACGAGATGGAGCGGGAGGGGAGGGAAGGGGAGAGGTAACTTCGTTGATTGATTGATTGATTTTTTCGTGTTTCCGGGCGCGTCAACTGCTTCGGTCATTAGTCCCGTTAGTGTAGTGCATGTTTTTTTTCGGGAGATGGCGGTGATCTTCCCCCGCTGGATGGCGAGATCCGGCGCCGACCTACCGTCGGCTAGTGGGGCTTCCCCCTAACCTGGACTCTCCCACCAGCAGGGCACCGCCCCAGCCGAGACAAGCTCTAAGCTCCCGACCGGTCTCCCGAAATATGTGGTAGTGTAGTGCATGTTAGTGTAAGTGTGTGTGTGTAAGGGGAGAGGATAGGACAAGGAAGAGGAAGGACAGATCGCGCGGTCCGTGGCCCGTTTGATAGGGTACTGCTCCGGCATTCGCCTGGTGTTGATCGGAGAAACCACGGAAAACTACCGATCAGAGCAGCCGGCCGCTAGAACTCTCCTCCAGACAGCAGCTGAATTCGACCTAGCTGAAGGTAACTTCGTGACTAAAGCTGGACCCAGAGGCGCTCTTTTGGTATGTCGCTCTAAAAATACAAAAACCAACAACAAATAATAATGGAACCGAAAATAACACTTCGGATTAGAGAGAGGTTGAGTATCGCGGCGCTATTTTAATGTATCATGTGGCGTTCATTTCGGGAGGAAGACAAAAAAAATCGCAGTTTTCAAGGTGGAATCTCAACATGGTCTTCGCGACCTCGGATATCCTTGGTAAGACGTTTGTGTAGAGATGTGATGATAGTAGATTTATTGATTGATTCGTTATTTCGTGTTCCCGGGCACGTTAAGTGCTATAGTCATTAGTTGCGTAGTTTTAGTGAGTAATATTGGGAGGGTAACATAGGAGGTGGCGATGTTTTCCCGCCACCGGTTGGTGAGATCATGAGCCGACCTACACCTCGGCTTGCTGGATTTCCTCCCTTCAGGAACCCGTTCCAAGAGAAGCACCGCCTATTCAGGAGAAGCTCCAAGCTTTCGATTGATCTTCCGACATGTCGACACATCATTGGAGTGTATTCAATTGTGTAAGTATGTCATTTAAGCGTGAGGATAGGATAAGGAAATGGCAGGAAAGATCGCGCACGGGCCAGGGGCCATGGTCCGTGTTAGGGTGCTGCTCCGGGATTCGCCTAGTGTTAATCGCAAAAACCACGCAAAATACCGATCAGAGCAGCCGGCCTCATGAATTCTCCTCCGGTCAGCGGCTGAATTCGACCTAGCTACGCAAATAGCGTCGAAAATCCTGCCATCTTAAGGACTCGAATCCTAGGACGTCTCAATGTGGGGCACTCTAGTGACATGAGTTGATGCCCTGAGCCACCTTCGCCGCTCGAAGAGAGGCGGGGCAAGTGCGGGGTGGGCCCACGGGTGCCGCCTCCGCCGCAGCGCTGCCTGCGCTTGGCGCGGCCCCGCGCTCGCCCGCTCGCTCGCCCGCTCGCTCGCGCGTCGCGGGCTTACCCGCTGTAAAGGCTGATGGCCAATTGTTATCTGCGGCCGCGAGCCGCCCCGAGCCGCCGCGCTGTCGCTCTGCCCGGAAATTGGGCGGGAAGAGGTGGCGCAGCCCGGATCTCCGGAAAGCCCCAGCCAGCGAGCCCCCGCGCGCGTCCGGGAGGCGCTGTTTGCTCACACTCCTTTCCAATTTGGGGGCAGGTCTTCTTTTTTTCTCTCGAATCTTCCGGACGGGATCAGATTTGAAAGTAGAAATGTTTTGTTTAATATATTGGGAATGTATTTCCTTTCAATAAGTATTTTAAAATGCTAATATTTTCGTAAGGAATTTAACCTAAATGAGTGAGTACATAATGGCCTAACTCGGAAATTCACATGTTCATAGCTTGGCTTGTAGTATGTATTATTTCTGTATTTATTTGTGTAATCATTTCTAGATGCGCAGGAGCACAAAGGAGTTCCCCGGTGAGGTATTCTTTGAACTACGCCATGAGAACTACGTGCTGACAACTGACGTGAGTATTGTAACTGTTTAAAAAGAAATTATAGAGCAGATACTAGATATTTATTGCATAAGAATCTAAAAAATTACGAGAAAATAGCCTTTAAATGAGGCCGTTTGAGTTTGATAACCAATCGAGTTTTCTAATGAGTTATTACGATACCAACATCATACGTTTTATCCACTTCGTAAACATTTCAGTGAATTACAAAACGAATAGCAGCTTCGTGCAATTTACCTTTAGACAATCAAAGAGGATAAAATGTTTCGGACCTATTACATTGTATAAGTGTTTCAATATCTTTCTTCAAAGTAGTTTACGTAATTTACGATTAAATAAGCTACGTGTTATATCTTTTATAATTTTATGTTTTTATAATTCAGTGAATGAGTTATTATGTCATGCATTTCCTTGATATCAAGGAATTTTTGAATCTTATTGAACAATAAATTGTTTAAAAATATGTCGTTTAATTAACCTTTACAAACGTATATATTTAGTCTTCATAATATGAGGTGTAAGGGTAACTTCTTTTTAAACCTTCGAATTTTGCCAGAGATGCATTGGTAAAGACTTGATTACGTTTTGTGTCCTATTAATTATTTTTAATAATTCCCTTTGAAATATAATTCTGTACTTTTTATTGTGTGAGTTATTTTGCGGGGACACCGCTGTTGGTAGTAGTACCGCATTCACACTTCTGACCCAGTCTTCCTCGGACATCTATCCCCCTCCTGCGGGGTCTAGGGGTCTTTTTCAAAAAGGCGCGCCCAGTAGACGTGCTCCTAATGCGCCTAGGTATGACTCACTCTTTCCGCCTGATGACAGCCTCGGTTAACAAAACCCCATCAATCCGGTTGGGAAAACCCATGATATTGTTAGGATATGAAGCTGCCGGGGGGGATTCAATTTTGTCTGGCACCTCCCATAGTTCTTTCGCACACCACAAGCATGACATGACCTCTTCCGCCCTTCGAGAAACCACGTGCTTTAACCGGAATCGAACCCACGGACTGGGGATTCAGAAGCCAGAAAGCTAACTACTCGTCCACTGAGGTGCAGCTACAAGAGCTCAGTACATGAAGGTGTTAACTCGATTTTCAGCTTTGCGTTTCAAAACGATATTTCTATGAGTTTCCCATTAGTTGCTTTGCTACTTTTGATGAAAATCACGATATATATCATATAAAAGAGAAATAATTTCCAGTAATAAAAAAAGGTTCCGAGAAAGTTTACTAAATCTCAAATATTTCCTTTGGCCACATTCTGAGATAACACCTTCTTGCACTCAGCCCTTCGAATATTCTATAATGAATGTATTGTGATATATATATAAATGACGAACCGTTTTTATTATGGAAATGTCATTTTATTTGACATAGAATATAGGAATGTCAGTAGACGACCGCGAGGGGGTCGCTATGTGACAAATAAACATTCGTCAACATCGGGCATGTTTCAGTATGTATTTGGCATTTTTGGGTCGACTGTCCGACTTTGCAGGCTAGCTAACGGTGTCCCTCATTCCCGGGTCTAGTTTAATTCCCACACTTCGACGTATGAGAGGCATCTGGGGCAAATGAATTTTTCCTTTCACCGTCACTAGCGCACTCCACCTGCCTGAGCTTTTCTTTGTCTCGCGGCTACAGAAACTGTGACGATTTTAAAGGAAAGCTACTTTTTGCTTGAGCGGGAATCAAATCTGAGATCACACCAAGGGAAGCTAGTACTTGCTCATGAGCCATCCTAGAGGCTTATGTTCTATAACAATTCTAATAATATTCATTTGTATACATCTTTAAATGAGTTGATGATGATTTACTATAAATGTTTCGTTATCTACGAGGAGTAGTCACACAAAGAAATAGGTAATGACTCGAAGTTCCGTGTGAAAGGTCTAGGTGAAAAAAAATTATCATTGCATACGCTCTATTTAAATTCCACCACATCCGATATGTAATTTTTAAAAATATTTTGCAAGGTGGCATACTTGCTGCATTGTGCATGTTTTAAAATTACAAACTTTCGGGTCCAACACACTAGCTTTGTTTATTTAGGAACAGAACTATATTTGTATTTGTTTCGTAATGTGACTATATTTCTCTTCTGAATTTATCCATTTAAAGTGCTTGACTGTTATATGCAGATGAATGCCCTCGTTTTTTTGCTTTGTTAAAGGCCCATGACTGCAAATAAAACTCTTATGAGTCATTCCACTACAGTGTACTTGAACTAATACTTGACCTAACTATCTCTATGAGTCAGTCTTGCTCAGACTGAACGCCACGACGTACTACGCATGACGTATGAAGTTAAAAAAGAAGCATTAAACTTCCGACCATGAGATAATGTTGGGCCTGAACGTGAATATTCTGATGACGGGTCCTGCTCGTCTTAACAAAGGTTGAGTTTTTTCAACTAGCCACAATGGAAGTGATTACTCCATACCTTATATGTATATCTGTTTGCGTTTGTGTTTATAAGTGATGTGATGTTGTGTGTTTGTGGTCGTCGGCTTAATTTTGAACAGGTCATTATTAATTTTGAGCAAGTCTTTCTAAATCAGATTTAGAGTAACAGATGAATTGAAGGAATTAAGTGGCAGTATACTACATCTCCAGAGAAGAAACAATTCAATGTTATTAGCCGATATCTCAGAAAAAAATGGTTTCAACATAACTAAATTTTCTAAGTGCTTACTTCAGTTTTATTTTCTCGCTATGGAGTGGAGAGAAAGTTATGTAATGCTGCGCGAGAAAACAAAGAATTTTCAGCAGAAAAACTCTTATTTCAGGGTCCTTGTAACGAAAACGTTGATAAATTTAGTTGATAATTTTAGGTGAAAAATCCTCTAAAACGTGGTGTTGCCACAATCAATGTTTTGTGGGTTCTTGATGCCGAAAAATCGAATGATGGCAGAAGAATCTGTCCGTCCGTCTGTCCGTGATCAACGCTAACGGCTAAACCCTTCAGCCAATTTTCTCCAAAATTGAAATTCCTCAATCGATCTGGCTGATGTCGCGACTCCTTGAATTTGAAACCGATATTGTCATTTTGAGAGTAATTTAAATGAAGTCCCTGAGACATTTTCCAAATTAAAAAAATAATGCTCAATCGTTTTTGATTCAATTTTGTTGTTGGACAGTGTAAATGACGTTTAAGAGAATGGTGTAGGTCCCATGTTCGCTGAAAATTCTGATTTTTCGAAAATTGCAAAAGTTCAAACTTTTTTCGGAGTCTTCCTATAACTAAAGTATTAAAGATTCAGATTTTTTCCCTTAATAAAATCTGTTCATTTAAGATGGATTTTGAATTAAGGTCTTGTACAAGTTTTCTAAAATTCGCGAAATTTTGCGTGAAAATACGGACAAGAAAGTACGTGCTGTTTTAGCACCTCTAGTTTAAGAGGCAAATAACATTTCAAGTTCGAACCCGTACTTATTATTTTAAATAGTCGCTTGTTCCAAAAAATGCAATCGTTTAAAATACTTAAACGATTGCATTTTTTGGAACAAAAGACTATTTAAACTAATAAGTACGGGTTCGAACTTGAAATGTTATTTGCCTCTTCCCATAGCACGATTTGATCCGTATACTCACAATAATACAAAAGGCTTAATAGATTATGAGGGACATGCCATTTGGAATAACCACCACCCACATCACAGAGACCTTGACATCATCCCGCTAGAAGAAATTATCACCACGAAGAGTCAAGCTTACCAGAAGAGGTTGTACGAGCATCCAAATCATCTTTCAACGAACCTGCTAGACAACAGTGAACATGTATATAGATTAAAACGAGAGAATCTTTTAGATCTGCCATACCGATTTCTTAATTGAAAATTTCATTGTCACCATAACTCACGTCATTAATGTATTTATTAGATACCATTTACTTATTGTTCCAACAAGAACAGATTGTAAATTATGCAGAAGTGAAAATAAAAAAAAAAAAAAAAAAAAAAAAAAAAAAAGGACTCTCTGGGGAACGATACCCAAGTTTAAGTGCGAAGTAAGTTTTTTCCTCTGACATAATCATTTCTATTCAATTAGAGTATATAGAGTATTGAAAAAATAAAGTTAGATATTGATTTTAAAAATTATATTTAATGTAATAGTTCCCATTTGTACTGTGTAATTCTAAAAGACTAAATATAACTGAATTAAGTATTTTACTTCAGTATTTGGGCCAATGATCCTCATTTCGATCAGATTTGTCATCCATTTTTCTTGATCCCTTAAGAAAATTCTGAGATGGGCCCTTTTGTAATTGATTTGCCTTTATAAATAGTTTTTATTGCACACAAGGAAATATTATATTATTAATTATTGCCAAAAACGCTCGTTGCTACTAGTATCTGTAATTCCAAGTTTTAAGTAGAAGTTAAGGTAGGGATTCCAGAGTTCAAGAATGCGGCCACAGATTGCGTATCTCCCTTTAGAACGTCACATTCGGTTTTTAACTGGTTAAATAAATAAATAACTGATGAAGATGGGATCGCGCATAGTTCGTGTTTTAACTTCTTCGGGAACTGAAGGAAACCCCGAAAACGACTTATTATGCTTCGTTTTTTTATACTTTCACTGGAGTATTCCTAAATTATATTTTAATTAATTCGGTGCTAACATTTCCACTTATTCAGTTCTTCTTATGATGCTAATGCATTACGTTTTAATCCAAGAGGACACTTTGGTGTCCTATGCCTTGACATTTTTTTCTTAACTGTTAGAGTTGAATCTGTTGACACATTAGTGGTGCGATAAACCAGTACAATTCTTAGATAACCATTCCTTCAGGATGTCACCTCAATCTGCTTGTTTCCAGTTACGTTAATCTCCGCGACTGAAAATGAAATATCCCATGACTCAAAACCTATTTAAATTATTACAATTCTTAAATACAATTTTTTTCTCCCTTTCAAAATTCAAAATTTATTGCTTATTTATCCTTGAAAATAGATTTTATTACATGGGAGTTTTTTTGTTTTTTTTTCTCCATTTCAAAAGTCAAAATTTAAGTAGTATATGACTTAGTGTAGGGATCACAGAATTTTGAAAATGTGCACACAATTCACTTTTCCCCATAGCACGTCATACGCAGTTTTTAACTGTTTTTTTGACGTAAATTAAAAAAAATTCAACAAGGTATCTCCGCAGCGAGTCACCACCCCCCACCCGGGCAAGCTCTAAGGTCCCGACGGGTCTCCCGATATGTGAAAGTGTAACTGGGTGTGTCTGAGGGGAGAGGAGGGGACAACAATGAGGAGGGAGGCGCGTGCGCGGTTCATGGCCCGTGTGTTAGGGTAGTGAAACGGCATTCGCCTGGTATTGATCGCATAAACAACGAAAAACTACCGATCAGAGCTGCCGTCCGCTAGAATCCTCCTCCAGATAGCAAATGAACTCGACCTAGCTATGTAGTTTGAGTCGAAAATTCGCCACGGTTGGGGACTCGATCCCTAGGACTCCTCCGGTCAGAGAGACTATAGTGATAACAGTTGTTTCCATGACCCATGTTAGCCACTCTCTGATTTGGAAGGATCTTCCAGGGAGTAGGGTATGGAAGAAATAGATCATGCTGGCGAGCTATACCAATGAATATATCGACAGATGATGCAAAGAATTTACCGATGAACGCCTCCAAAGAATATTTAGACAAAGAAAACAGGAACTTCGAATGTGTTGCTAAGTGAATGACCCCGAACAGAAGGAAAGTTATTGAACAAATTACTGAAGAAATGCAAAAATATACTATTAATGGCAGACTTCTTAAAATTAATGATACATCCCATTTTTTTATTATAAAATGTAAACAAAATTTGCCACTTCTCGAAACGTTTTTCAAATCCGACCGAATGATGAAATTGTATAACACATTTTTGTTAGTTGAGAAATGTTTTGAAATTCGAAAGAGAACATCCTTATTATTTTTTAATATTTAATTATCATTTCTCAGAAAACACCAGTATTATTCATAAAGCCACATGATGTAACAAGTAATATAAATGTATGCATCTACACTCGCACCTTCCTTTCCAAGCTAGAAAAACGATGCAAATTGCAAACGGAGATGAGAGACTGGGAGCACTTAGGAATTTCATTCCCCAACCTTGAACGAGATTATATCAAGATAAAGTACGTGCCTGCGGAGTGGATCTCACTTTCTTGCTATGAAATCGATGATGATACCGGTTGCTCTAATTGTCTCGTGTGGTCGTGAAGGCTACGCAGCCCGCCCTGCCAGCTCCCGATGGTGGCGGTGCATCCGGGAAGTCGAGCGGGGCGGCGGAGGAGGCAGTGCAGGTGGTGGAGGCAGAGGGGGAGGTGGAGGTGTCGGTGGCGGTGGAGGCGTCGGTGGCGGTGGATGCGGTGGAGGCGGCGGTAAAGGTGGAGGCGTGGGAGGTGGAGGAGGTAATAGAGGCAGCGGTGAAGACAACGGTGGTAGAGGAGGCGGTTAGAAGTGGTGGAGGCGACAGTGGCGGTGGAGGTGACACTGGCGGTGGAGGTGGAGGCGGAGGCAGTGGTGGCGGCGATGGAGGCGACGATGGTGGTGGAGGTGGTGGAGGTTACAGTGACTGTGGGGTTGGGGGAGACGGTGGAGTTGGTTGATGGAGATGTAGGTGGTGAAGGCGACTGTGACAAAAGAGGTGACTGTGGCGATAGAGGTGGCGGTGGTGTTGAAGGTGGTAATGCTGGAGGCAGAGGAGGTGGTGGAGGCAGTGGAGTCGGCTTTGGGGATGGAGGCGACGATGGTGACGGTGGTGGTGGAGGTAGTGGAGGCGGCGGCTTGGAGCAGTGGGTGCTCGCCGCACTACGCTGTCGCTAGAGGCTCGCGTTCGAGACCAGTTGGCCCAAGGCTCTCCGAGGGGCGTTGCCGGTTAATGGTTTGCTCTTTAAATCCAGTCAGGAATCAGGAATCACAGTCACTCTGCTATGTGCAACGTCACTCGTTGAAGATAAGTGCACGATGTGATTGCGTGGCGGATTAGAACATTCTTTGGAAGGCACAACTATGTAAAATATTTTTTTGATTTATACAACAGCACGTATTTTTAGCTTCAAATGGTGCGAAAATGTGGATAAATTAGTAGGAAGGGGCTTGTTGTGGACTTTTGGAGATGTGATTTTCATCATAGAACCTCATTTCAACAGGTCTCTTAGAACAAAGAAGCAAGGAGATAAAATAAACACGTGAAAAATAAGAAGAGCCAGTGAAAAGTAAATGTACAAATGAAAAAAACTTAATGCGGTTTTATGTCGCAAACAATGCGTTAATTTCTTTAAAAGTTCTGTTCCAAACACCTTTAACAATCATCTCACGAATCTAGATCTGCCTCAAGCGATGCTTATCAAATGACTGCACTAAGAAGGCATAATAGCAAAAACCTGACGGACATGTACTTGTATGTTGTTTCTGAAATAAACCATTCATTTATCAGCTTATGTTTCAATATCATCATAATATTTACGCCAAACACTTCAAACAGGCAGTGAAAAGAATCAGCGTTTTTTTTATTTTGGAAAACTAGCATATTTATAATTAACGTTAGTTACACCGTTCATGAGCAGCTATCACAACTCAATAAATGAAGTATTGAGATAAACGTGTTTCATGTTTCCCCTATCTGCAAATGACCAGCAACTCACGCTTACTAACCAATGAGGTGAGAAGTAAGCATAACTGAAAAGTTTCGTAGAAGTTAATAAAGTTACAGTTGTGACATAATTCGTATTTTACAAGTTGAATCAGGATTTCAACTCAAGGAAGATGTTTTTAAAGATAATATACAAAAACCAAAGTACGCTCTCAATCTCCGTAAATGAATTATTACAAAAGATAGCGAATTATGTCGGAATTATTGAAACTAAATTCTTTAAATAATCCGTCCATCCTCTCAATATGATTTCATTTCAAAATAGAAGTTTGTTGTTCGTTCCAAAATTAATCAAAGAAATTTAAAAAATTGTTTTTTTTCATATTTTTAATAAATTGCTCTCTGAGCAAGAACATCCGTAATTCAAATAATTAAAAATGTTCAATAATTGTATTCCTGAAATTTGTTTCACCTGATATTGTTTGTTGAAGCACAATGCTGTTATTCTGTGAAGTTTGTTTTGTCTAGTACACAAATGTTCTGTCCATGGACTACGTCTAAAACTGTACCAAGGCACTTCCATTCAAGATGACGATACAAGTTTCCACCCAAGTACTTTTTGCGTTACCACATATTGCTTTCAAGTGAAGAGTTTCGGAATGAAAGCACTGTAATTTGCTCTCATATTCAAGCACTTCACTTGGGAACGATGGATGCATTGCCTCAAATTAGAACTCGTGTAACAAAAAGGCAAGGAAATAAAATAAGTAAGTCGGTCGAAACGAAACAGCTATGTGATCAATTTGAAACTCCGATAAAAAGACTTCTGGTTCATTGCATAATCCGTCAACTTTCATTTTCTGAACAGAATAGTAGGTGATTATTGAAATAGATTCTCAGATTCAATTCTCTATGAGGTCTGATGTTTCTTGTGATTATGGGTATAAAGAATGTTTTGAATTTGATTCATGATTTTCCTAATACCTGTTCGAAATCATCTATGTATTTAAAACGCTAAGAGTTTCCATTATAAAAAAATGAACTTTCTACTCAATCAAATTTTGCAACTTTTTTCTTTGAGTGAAAGGTAAAGAAGCTTAAATGTGTTATCGCTTGCATTATTAATTGTTTTCATAGTCCAAACACTAAATTTTAACACTATATTGATTGTACTGAATGGTTATCTTGTCACTTTCAAAAGCAACTACAATACAATACACTTATATCATAAGATTGCACTTGGCGAAAGTCTTCACTTCACCTAAAGTAGCGAGTGTTTTAAGTTCGAAGTTTGGAGGTTTTCAAATGCATAGAACTGTAAATAAAAAGAAACCATGTCCGGAAGTCATCTAACATGTATGTCCCTTTACAAAACATTTTCAGGGTAAGTGATGCATTGTTTTTAAATTAAGGCGGTTATCAGAATATTCTACAATAGCCTACTAAAACATACATTTACAGATCAAGGTAAAGAAATATTTCAATTAAATTTTCAGATTACTATTTAACTTTCTGCTCACAAAGAATATTGATTGTATGGCTCCAGAATTTGTTAAAATACCCCATTTCATTACGTTTGGAGTATTATAACATCATGAAAAATTTCTTTTCCAATTTTCCTTATAAGGCATAAGTAATACTTGTGTTGTAACTCCTCTGCATTTTTCAAACTACTGGTTTTAAAAATCAAAATATCTTAATATTGGAAACCCAACTTCAAATCATCACGCTCTAAACTCTGCGTTAGTTCGTATAGACCTGGTTCTGTACGAGGTTAAACATTTTAATCTCGCTAAACGTTTAATAAACACACACTATTTCTCATTTCCCTTAGAAACTTCCCGCCAGCAGTCAAATTTCCGTTTATCTCATATGTCATAAAAGCAGATATTATTTAGTATTTCTTATCATCGAAACGAACTGACCAATAGTAGCCATCTCATGACGGCTAATGTGCCCTTCGGCCACACAAAATTTCGCAATATGCTTTCAACATTTCTGATTTGTACTTATTCACCCATTTTGGATAAGGTGATTGTTATCCGGCTAACAACTAGGTAGATTCACACTTTATTGTATAAGTTGATCCAAAATTGCCTTCGGAACCGCGGGGCATCTGTTATTAATGATGATAATGATGCTGTCATTTCTACTGAAAGAAATTTGTAAATATCCATTGTTTTAAAATTTTCAGATAAATATTATACTTCTCATACGAAGGGTCTGATTTTTAGAATCACTACCTCATGATAGAATGTGTTTACAAAATCATCTTAAAATTTTGTTAGTGGACGTTAATGTACGCGTACGTTACATGTGACAATTTAGACGAGAAATGTACAAAAATAAGCTCGTCATTCTGAAACAGCGTCGCGCAGTCAACGATTAAGCACATCAACTTCGCCGTTTCTCGAGGGTCATCGCATTGGTGCAGGGAAGGATTCACCTCCGTAGCGTCGAACCAACGGCCTTTGGTCGTGTGTATTTGTTACGATGGTCATTTGTCTTCCCTGGGGGGAATACGCTTACGATTTTTTAAGCACATAATATCTTTTACGACTTAATAAATCGTAACGCTGCTGGCTTTCAGAGGTCCGCATGTAGTTTTGGATCATACTGTATAAAAGCGCTCTTGGCGCGGGGCCGAGTGTGAGGCGATGGAAACGAGCAAACGCATTCAATCGCTCCCCTGACGATTTGCTGATGAGTCTTGCAACGCAGACGGCGTGTCAAGGAACCATAGGCACGTCGATAAATGCAGTACCACATTCTTTCTCGTTCTTCTAGAACAGGAATGTATAAATAATGAAGAGGCTCAAATGGTGCAATACGAAATAGGTTGCTGACACTTCACCGTTTCCGCTTTTCTCTAGTTAAGAAACGGCTTGATTATTAATATATTCTGACTATATTCTTCCAAATAAAAATAATGTTGATTAGTATCTTAGTAGTAGCCACAGTACTTCATTCTACATCCCTAGTGCTTGACTAAAGAGCAATTGTTATACAACCTAAATAAGAGAATTGCATGTAATTATTCCAGATACCTATTCAGTATGAAAATTATTGAATTATTGCAAAATGCAATAATAAAAATTCAAAAAGGCAAAGAAAGTTCAAGAAATCAACTTGTCACGTAAACAAGTGTAACGTCGTAGACTCTCTCATCCCTTTATGAGAGACGGTGCCGCCTGATGACCATGACAACACATTGCCATGGTGCATATCAATATATGAAGGTTGTTATGAGAATCATCATCTGTTTTCCGCAAACGACACGCGGATGATATATGCTCATATATGCTCTGTTCAAATATTAAGTTATCCGTGTATATTATGAACAAATTAAATGTACTTATTTGAGAATCCTGTCGTCTTTACTCAACACGACGCTACACAAGAAAATAATTAAGCTGGGTTTTAAACATAACATTCAATAAAATAAATATTTCTCTATTATAATCATGACTTACTAGTTTCGATATTTTCTCGGTCGACGATGTTTCTGAAGAAAAGTACAATCTAAACTGCACATTGCGTACATAGTCAATACATAGCACAAGAATGATAAGATTCAAGAGAGTACAGAGAATGGCATTCAACTAAAATTTAACTAGCATATTGTTTTTACATTTACAACCACATTTCATTATTACTATTATTACAAGAACGATTTTATTATTGCGATATACTACAGCTTCACAAGTAGTAGTAGTAATAGTAGTGGCTCACATATTTTATTAACTTAATAAATCCCTAAACAGATAAATTCTGAAGGCTTCGTTCTCTCTGATGTTGTACAATATTTTATACAGTTAGAATAATGGTTTTATGAATATTTCTATTGTCCTGCAATAGAATGCTTTCTACACATAACTAGCTAAATAAAATGACACTTTTGTATAATTTATAAGGCACCACTAGCACAAATCTCCGTAAAAGTTCTGTTAAGAGAGGAATATTATTGCCGAGAGATATGGAACTTATTTAAGACAAACAGTGCGTAATGATCACGTCCTGAAAGCCGGGTTACGATTCTTAATTTGTTATATTAAAATTAAACCATCTTGGATAGAAACTTCTAGACGCTCGAAATTATGTAAAATTAAATTATTTGCTTTTCTCGCCAATTTACTCGCACTAATATAACAGTACATATTTGTTGATATTTCCTTTCTCTTCCTTGTCATATCCTCACCCCTTACACACACACCTTACACTAACATGCACAACACTACCACACATGCCGGGAGACCGGTCGAGGACTTGGAACTTGTCCCGGCTGGGGCGGTGCCCCGGTGGTGGGGGAAAACCCCTCTACTCGACAGTAGGTCGGCGCCAGATCTCGCCATCTAGTGAGGGAAGATTAACGTCACCTCCCGATGTAAACACATGCACTAGACTTACGGGACTAATGATCGTTACTAACTTGTTGACGCGCCCGGAATTACTAACAATCAATACAATCATCTGACATTAGGCGCTCCCTGTGGCTAATACCAACATAGACCGGATGAAGTTCGAAAGGATCCGTTCACTGTCATCATTTTGATGCTTCTTTATGTACATGTGGCTAAAGCGCGATTTAAACCGACTCTTCTAACATGAATCACATTTCGGTCGTAAGCGGTGATATATGAAGCCTACACACATCGACCCATTTCGTCTCTCTCCACAGTCACTCAGCAGCTTTTATTCTTCCCCACCTTTTCCCAACACCTCTCTCCGCCCCTCCCCTCTCCCCCTCCCACCACCTGACCGATCGAGAGCCGGTGCGTCGCATCGCGAGAGCGCGCTCGACTTGAAGCCCTGCCAACGGGGCGGCCCGGCGCGGCGGAGCAACTGATAACGAGAAAACATTGCTCGTTATTATGCTAAGTGGTTGTGGGGGCCTCGCGATAAAATTTCGCCCATTCCAAGGCTGCTCCTCGGCCGCGCCGCGAAGCGCTCGCTTGTTATGCGTCTCGGGTGCGCGCGATAGCCGCCGCCGCCTCCACCGCCGCGCGCTGCACAGTGGGCACAAATGGCGGCACCGGTGGTGCATCGGTTGGTTGTGATTGATTGATTTTTCGTGTTTCCGGGCGCGTCAACTGCTGTGGTCATTAGTCCCGTTAGTGTAGTGCATGTTTTTTTATCGGGAGATGGCAGTGATCTTCCCCCGCTGGATGGCGAGATCCGGCACCGACCTACCGTCAGCTAGTGGGGTTTCCCCCTAACCAGGACTCTCCCACCAGCGGGGCACCGCCCCAGCCGGGACAAGCTCTAAGCTCCCGACCGGTCTCCCGGAATATGTGGTAGTGTAGTGCGTGTTAGTGTAAGTGTGTGTAACGGGAGAGGATAGGACAAGGAAGAGGGAGGACAGATAGCGCGCGGTCCGTGGCCCGTTTGGTAGGGTACTGCTCCGGCATTCGCCTGGTGTTGATCGGAGAAACCACGGAAAACTGCCGATCAGAGCAGCCGGCCGCCAGAATTCTCCTCCAGACAGCGACTGAATTCGGCCTAGCTGAAAAGCTAGTGTCGAAAAACCTGCCGCCATCAGGACTCAAACCTAGGACCTCCCGGTCAGAGGCGCAGCAGTGACATCAGTTGATACACTGAGCTACCGCTCCCGGTTCGGTTGGTTGTGATTCCGCATGCGTCAGCTACTGAGGTCATTAGTCGCGTATGTGTAGTGCGTGTCCTTCTCTTCGGGAGTTGGCGGTGATCTTTCCCCGCTGGATGGCGAGATCCGGCGCCGATCTACCGACGGAGAGCGTGATTTCCCTAACCAGGTATCTCCCACCGACAGGGCGCCGTCCCAGACGAGACAAGTTTTAAGCTCCCGAACGGTGTGGTGCCAGACAAGCTCTAAGTTCCCGGTATGTATGGTAGTGTAGTGGACGTAAGTGTGTGTAAGTAAGAGGTGAAGATAGGACAAGGAAGAGAAAGGAAAGATCGCGCGCGGTACGTGGACCGTTTGTTAGAGTTTAGTGCATGTTAGTATAAATGTGTGTATTAGGGGAGAGGAGAGGACTATGAAGAGGTAGGAAAGATAGCGCGCGGTCCGTGGCCCGTTTGTTAGGGTACTGCTCCGGCATTCGCCTGATGTTGATCGGAGAAACCACGGAAAACTACCCATCAGAGGGGCCGAACCTAGAATTCTCCTCCAAGCAGTGACTGAATTTGACCTAACTGAAAAACTAGTGTCGAAAATCCATCCGCTGTCAGGATTCGAACATAGGACCTCCCGGTCAGAGGCACTGTAGTGGCATCAGTTGATTCCCTGAACCACTTCTCCCGGTCCGGTGGTGGAGAGAGTAGCAGATGAAATTAGTAGAGTAGCAGGGGAAATTGTTGGATGTACGATGTACAAATATTGTAAGTTATGTAAAACTGGGAATTGATAGGAACGTAACCGATGTATCCCGTCGAGATGATTTGTTAAGGGACAATAATGGCTCTAATAAAAAAGTTCTTACGTATATCCGTGTTTTATATTAATTCACCTAAAATTACACGAAATGTTATAATTAACTAAGGTACTATCGAATTCGTTTGCTGGCCACTTCTAAGTTCTTTCATATGAGGTCATGCAGATCAGGATTGCTTGTTCGCTATATTGTTGAGAGCTGGATAAATGGGAAAGTTGGAGGATGTAGGATGGGGTGATAATGGCGAGTGATATGGTTACGTAGCATTTGGTTGTAAAGACGCCAGCGAATTACAAATAAAAACATGAGGCAGGTAATGTAGTGGGTATGGTGGCAGTGGGAGCTAGATTTTTGTTGTTACCCAATGGATTAGTGATATATAAGACTTTTTAGAACATCCATTACCCAGTTAACTTAGTATTTACTTATTCACGGTGAGGTAACTCCCATTTTAAGTCCTTAACGTTCGGATATCCTGAAAGGACTATCGAGGAAGATATGTTATAACCGAACTGCAGTTAGTTCAGAGGGGGGAATAGGTTTTTGTGGGGGGTTGAATTGGTTCTGGGGAAATCTAGATTGTATTCTTTTATCGTGAGTGTAGAATGTTCCAAGTAAGAAATTACGAGCGGCTGGACAAGACGGTAAGTTTTTATAGATTGTATTTTAATGGCGCGGGATGGATTGTGGTATTGTGGGTAAGTCGAATTGATTGTGTAATTGACCAAGCCTAATTGGTTTTTTAATAAGGTTGGCGAAGTCTTGGCTTTGTTTGCGCGTGTTCACACACGACGTTAAACTTGTGGGGAAAACGGTGAATTGATACGAACATAGCTGATGCAGTAAATTGCGTAAAATTGGAATTGATAGGAGCTTAATAGATGTAACCTGGTGAGACCATTTGTTAATGGACTAGACCCTAATACAAAAACAGTTCCTACAGATACCATGTTTAAAAAAATCATTTTAAGTTACACGGAATTTTATAACTCAAAATTCTGCTATCAAATTTGCTTTCTGGCCACTTTTAAGTTCTTTCAATGCAGTCATGCGGATCAGGAGTGCTTGTTTGCTACATTATTGAGAGCTGGAAATTTTTCTTCTTTCATGATGCCACCGTATGCTCAGAGAATAGCATTTTATTTCTGATTTCTAGGCAAGCATTTCAATAGACGGAAATATAAATTGCAACATAGTATACGAATAAAACGTAACCCGGGAAATAATAATTTTTTTAATGTATATCAAAGGTCTTTCTTCTACTTTCAGCATGTTCATTATTCTGATATGTTGAAGTATCATGAGAAAAAAATTCCAGTGTTTACGCTAACTTGTACTGCGTCATGAGAGGTTTTTGCTGTCCTTCGTGTAGTTCCATGAATATATTTAATTTTTATTTGATGGAGAATCCGATGTCTTTATCTCAAAAGTTTGAAACGGAATAGATCATTTGCTAAAAACAGCTCAAAATGACAAATCATTTATTATCTAATAAAACATTTCCATGCAATTGAGCGTTTTCGTAATGCAAGTTTTATCCAAGAAGTTCTTTGTATTGAGGTTTTTTATAGTTTATACATACCCTTACCATCATGTGAGATAAGTTCAGCAAAGACACTTTGGATTTTGGTTTAATTACCAGTAATTCTACATTTCAGTCAGAGAGACAACGCCAAAAAACGTCGTAGAGAATTGACCACATCTACATAACTCATATAAAAAGCTGAATTTTACTCCTCTAATCTTCAGATCGAGACACTGAGCCGATAATTTTATTTTGTGCATATTCTCTTTCAGTAAGACCACAAACTTGTAACTACTACAACTAATTTTAGGACCCCATGTCAACATTTTTTGTGTAATTCCTAGGATCAATTGGACACATATTGAGATGACCTGGTTTTAGCTTCCAACTATAGGTAAAAACTCTCTTGCTATCTCACAGAAGTCCCTTTACTGTTTCAATTATTATTAAGTAATTGTAAACAAAATATATTTATCGTGATCCTTCGAATTAATAATTATTATTATTATTATTATTATTATTATTATTATTATTATTATTATTATTATCAGTATTATCATTATCAGCATTATTGTTGTTATCAGTATTATTATTTTCAGTATTATCGTCGTTATCATTATTATTATTTTTATTGATATTATTGTTATTGTTCTCATTATTATTATAATTTTTATCATTATTATTGTTATTATTATTATTGATAGTTTTTCGTTTAATTTTTATTACATTCATCATTTATTAATTTCTCATTCTTTTGTTGTGTTATTGATGATTCTTTATTTTTTCCCTGCTCCATGCGCGCCTGTCGGCCCACTTCGGCCCCGAGCGCGCGCCGCGCCGTGGCGACGCGGCCGCCGTCCCCTGCGCCGCCATTCCGTCCGAACACGGCGCGCGCTTAACGACACTCATTAATCGCCGGCCGGCCCCGCTCGGATTAATTAACAACAAGCGAGTTTCTCTCGCACCTTCTGGGAACAGCGCTTCCAAATCTTGAGGCCATTATGTCATTTAGGCCTTAACCGGCCGTCGCGTCGCGCCGCCGCCGCCGCCGCGTCTGGTGTTGCGCTGCTCTCACGTAACCTGGCCGAACCCGGCCGCATTCTCCGCGCTGTCCTTCGTCTTCGCTCGACGACTTTCCACGCCCCCTCCCCCCTCCCTGTGCACTCATCGGACAATCGTATACTTCGTTTCTGCGGGTACTTTGCTTCAATCGTTTTCTTCTTTCTTATCTCTTTCTTGTTTCTTATTTCTATTTCTATTCTCTTTCTTATTTCTTCTTTTCTCGTTTAACAGGATTGATTGATTGATTGATGATTCCGAGGGCATCAACTGTTAACGTCATGTAGTGCATGTTTTGATCGCGGGAGGTGGCGGTGATCTTGACTCGCTGCATGGCGAGATCCGTTTCCCAACCAGGTATCTACAACCAGCCTCAGCCCGGACAAGCCAGAAGAAATGTGTGGTTGTATATTGCATGTAGGTGTAAGAGGTGAGGATAGGGTAGAATAAGAAAGAGGAAGGAACGATCGCCCGCGATTCGTGGTCCGTTTGTTCAGGTACTTCTCCGGCATTCACCTAGTGTTGATCGGGAAGCCAAGGAAAACTACCAATCAACAACCGGTTGCTAGAATTCTCCTATAGACCGGAGCTGAATTTTTCTAAGGTATCTAACTGGTGTCAAAAATCCTGCTACCGTCGGGTCTCGAACCGTAGAACCTCCCAGTCAGAAGCACTACATGAGATATTATTTGATGCCCTGAGTTAGCTACGTCGGTCGAGATTATTGGAGAAGGGACATCTGGGCAGCCGTCCGCTAGAATTCTTCTGTAGACAGCGTCTCATGGGATTTACTTTCTACGGTTCAACATACCTTCTTTGTCGCATGTGAAACTTCGTGAACAGGTCTTCTAATGCTCCCATTTTCCTTGTCAGCATTCCTGGCGCCTTTCGTGCTCTTCGCGCTACTATTTCCGTCTACATCCAACGTCTTTCATATTGCCAGCTGAGATAAAATACGCTCACCAGCTTTTCTACTTAGTGTTGTTTCCTGCGATCGATATGCAGAAATCTTTCCATAATTACCATTTTCGTTACAGACGCATCCATTTACATGTTTTTTTCCTTCGAGACTACGTCGCCGTTCTTTTTCTCCTGAACCGACCGTCCACAATACAATCTTCACCCATGCACGCAGCGCATCCAATTCACCTTCTCCAACTCCCAACACCTCCATCCACTTCGTGCCATCCATAGACATTTTCATCATGACAACCCTCATCTCCACGGTTTTTACAGCCTCCACGGCTTTTACAGACTTTTCCACATCCACGGCTTTTACAGCCTCCTCCATCTTCAACGCCCTCGCCATTTCCACCGCCTCCTCCGGTGAGTTTAGCTCAGAGCCAGCATTGCCACCGTCTCTGCACCTGCTTTCTCTGGAAGATCCTAGGGCTCAAGTACCGTCGGTGGTGGGTTTTCGACACTAGCTACATAGCTAGGTCGAATTCAGCCGCTGTCTGTAGGAGAATTCTAGCAGACGGTTGCTCTGTTCGGTACCTTTCTGTGGTTTCTCCCAACAAAACGAGGCAAATGCCAGAGCAGTACTCTAACAAACGGACCGCGAACTGCACGCAAACTTTCCTTTCTCTTCCTTGTTGTATACTCTCCCCTTACACACACACACACACACACACACACACACACACGACACTTACATGCGCTTCAATAACACACATGTCAGAAGACCAATCAGGAAGTTTAAAGCTTGTCTCGGCTGGAGGGATTTTCCACTTGGAAATACCTGGAGTGGGGAAACCGCGAGCCGCCGCCGCCGCCGCCACCTCTAGCGATATTCACTACGCTAACGACGCTAATGACTGTAGCAGTCGGCGTGCCCGAAAACATTCATCATTCCACCGACTCTACGTCCATCACCACTTAAACCACCCCAGGGTGTCTTAACTGTCCCCTCCTCTCACTGCCTAAATTTTCTTCACCTCTACCACGTCAGCCTCCACCTCCAGCAGCGCCTCCTGTGCCCCAACGCGGTGCCCAAGGTTGCAGAGCCGCCGTCGTCCGCCTGCGAGTTGCTCCAGTAACGATCCACCGCCGCCGCCGCCGCCGCCGCCGCCGCCGCCGCCGATCGCCGGGTCGCCCGCCCCTGCCCACGCGGTCGCCCGCGCCGGCTGCAAGCGATGGGTTTACTGCCGATAACCTTCCCGGTTTTCGCATGAATTACAGAGCGCGCGTGTGTGCCACGAGACATCGTAACTAACGTTCGGAGGGCTGCAGTTTCATATTTAACGTGCGGAGATTGTAGTCATATTAAAACTGTGATAGTTTGCTGCACGTGGGTGTGCAACTATATGCCATATACCCTCAAATTTAATGTGCGAGTGTTCCATATCTCAGATGTGGTTATTTTGTTGCCTTACGCGCCTCTCATTACAAGCAGAAACAGTTGAATGGTTCGAGATGAATACAGATGAAGCGGTGTCTGAATTTATCTACAATTGACCAACGTTTGTTGTTGTTTCCTAAACGCAAGTAAACTCTACATGCTTCTCTCTCCTCGTCATTGTTTACTTTTGGAATACGCAATAAAATTGATTTTATAATTCCTCATGTTCAAAACTGATAAAATATTTGCAGAAATGAATACATTGTACACGAATCCAGGTGGAGGTTTCCTACTAAATCCCAGTTACGACTAGGTGGTAATTATTTTGCATCGTATATTGAATATGCTTGAATTGTGGTTATCAAGAAGCATAAAACATGTTTCTGTGCCATGTGGGTCATTATATTCAATCGATAGACATGAAAATTGGATTTGACCAACTGGCGTGAATGAAAATTACGAATGTGGAAATTAGGACATGAACGGAGCATGATTTCATCACGGTGGAATTCGGACGGACTTGAAGCACGCGTTATAAGTTAATGCTACACGTGGATGCATATATACGAGAGAATTCTTTGAAATTGATCCGAGAAAGGTGTTCAGAATTCCATAAATTATCGATATATTTTAACAAATATGTCTCGTTGAACACGTGTGAGTTGCGGTATAACCATGACAAAATATGTTGTTCTCTCGACAAAATATGATCTGCGTTTCCAGGGACGAATAAAATTAAAGTTTACGTCAGTAAAATACCTGACGGATCTAATCACCAGGTAAGATATCACTTAAGAAATTCTGAGTACTATAAAATCTCCGATAGCTTGCTTGCATTTCATAATTCGTACATTATTTGAATATGTAAACCAGTCCATCTTCGAAACATCTTAGTTCATATTAAAATATTACTTTGTAGAATTCACGATAAAGATAAATTGTGGGATATGGATCACGGGATTGGTCATTTAATAAAACACAATAGTTTGCCATCGTTTCGGAATAAGTAATTCCTTCCTCAGGGCTACAGTAAACACAAACAAAATATGGAATGAAGACAACGTATCTGAACAACATTATTTAAAATCACACAATATATGCCATAAATCAACATATGTGGCAAAAAACAGTTTATATTACTTTGGCTTTATATATAGAGATTTTTGTAGTATACTGCAGCCCTGACAAAGGGCACTTATCAAACCTTTATATGTATGAAAAGCAATAGACAGAAAACCTTTAATTTTGTAAACGTATTATGGTTATATTTAAAATAGAATATCTCGAAATATTCAATAATTTGCTTTCACAGAAATAGCATTATTTAAAGGAAAAGTTATGACTGAACGCAAAACTTTCACCCTGCACCTAGGACTCATTGGAATAATTGAATTTGATTATGTACGTTTATAATAGCAACTTACGTCCGATTTTTCTCTTCTCCAGTATTATCAAAGTCAGAAAACTGTCAAATGGCAGACATGAACTGGTTATATGTAAAGTTATTTATAATGGGAGGTTTGAAATTAATCGCAATATAATCATTCTCTTTTCCTCTTTGAGTAACAGACACAACTCATAATTCTAATTCTTCTTCTCATCGATAACCTTCTAAAAACACCTCTTGTGTCAGTAAGTGTATTAATAGTAAAAATAGTACTGATCATTAATTATCTGTATCTCTTGTGGTTCGTCAATATGTCAACGTTGATTGACTAAATTGTTCTCCCAGCAATGTGATGCCAAGTGAATTCACATAAAGTTAATTTCTGTTCAATGGAAACACAACCTTTCTCAAGCAATTCTTATTCACTGCAGATCAAAAGACATGACCCAAAATATATGTTGAATTTTATTAAGAGTGAATATGAAAATGAGAGTTACAAATTTTAACATTTCTGTGCGAGGAAAACAAAAGCGCACACAGTAACAAAAATCCCTTCAATCTAGTTATATTAAAAATATGAAATTCCAAAGAAATGATCAGACCTAATTTTTTACTATGTAACCTCCAACCAGCCATGCAAAATATTACGATAAAAGAAACTATATTTGTGGGCATAATGACAAAGAGTTCAAGCTGTTGCTTTCCAGGGATCTTCATTGTACATTATCTTTTGTACTGAGGTGAATCGAAATTGATTAATGACGTTGTGTATTCTGCATATAGGTTTGGCAATAGGGCACGAGAAATTATGGGATACTGGACGACAGTAGCGATGCAGCTGGGACTCTTTGCAATTACTGATCATAACTCCCCGCTGCCTTGGACGCCCACTGCACCTGTTGAGTTGGCGTCAGCCCAGGAGCCGAGTTGACCAGTAGCTGGCGGGGGCAAAAGTCATTGAAGTATCGATTGTCTAATTTAAGGTCAAACCGATAGTTATGACAAGTTGTACCGGAATTTCTATATACCGGTTTTACGTCGAGCATTTTCCACGAGGAGAAATATAACTTTTTCTTTCGTCGTTACACACTTTCTTATCCAGACTTAAAATGTCGTACACTTTGTCTTCAAACTTGGTCAATTTTACTACCTTCTTTTATTTTAAAAAACTTCAACGAAGGATGAAAAGTTATACCAAGTCACAATTTTTTTCGTTACAAATAAAATTATACGTTCCAAAAACCATATTTTGTCACGTATATACTTCATTTGCAATGAAAATTTAATTTATTTTCTAAATGTATCTTTTATAATATTATTTTGTGTGATTTACATATTGTATTTATTCGGACGTATTTTATGTAGGTTTTGACACTCAAATCTAGTTTATTGTTTAATTCAAGGAACTCCTTGGTCTTAAATTGACAATCTCTCTGTTTGGAAATGGTGTAGTTTACAATATTGGCATCATTATAAAAATAATTATGAGGCGTTGTTTTGTCATACGTGTTTATTGCTGCATTAAGCTTTTTCGGTCGCATCACAGCTATCTTTAATGCTACAGAACAATACATATAAATTACAATTGTGTATTATAATGTCACTAATATTCATAAATTATATTTTTAATATGTTAAGGAATATTTACAAACTATGTTTTAATAGACGATTGTAATTCAGATATTTTGTTCTGTACCACTGAAGATGGCTGCTGCTATGCGACCGAAAAAATCTTGTGGAGCAATAAATATTTACGACAAAACCACACCTCATATATACTTCTGTAAAGCCATTTTCTCTCTCCCAACCCTACTCTTCCCTCCATCACCCATCCTCCCCTGGCCAGCTTACCCTCCCTCCCTTCATTCCATCCCCACCCTTCCATGTTTTCTATCATTGTTGCTACCTCCATTATTGCTACGGACGGCTCTAAACAGAGGCATTCTTGCATACTTGCATTACTTTTAACTTTTGCAACATTCGAAAACAGAGTTCAAAGTAAATTGAAATTTCACCATTTTTATAAGCGTACTTCACAATAAAAATGGAGCCGTTTTGGGGAAAAGAAATTGAAACTATTCTTGAGACTTCACAAAAAATATTCCACAATTTTAATCTTTACGTTTAAAATTCAGGGGCCACGACATCAGCAAGATCGATCGGGCAACATCAATTTTGGAAAAAATAATGCTTACGATTTAGCTGCTTCACAGGCAGACGGGCAGACGATTTATAGTAAACCAATATTTCAGTAACAAGGACTCAGAAAACGTGGATTCCGACTACACAAAATGGTAGAGAAGTAATTTATTATATATGGAAACAAGAATTATCCAGGTTTTTGGCATCAGGGACCAACATTACGAATTTTGCTGATAAAAATTTGACATTTTTCTCTGCAGCATTACGTAATTTCTCTACACGACTATGCAGCATGCGAGAAAGGGAAATTACAGTTCAAAGGTCGAGGCTCTAGTGGTCATATCTCTCGAGCAAACTCATCTCCAGAGAAGCGCCCAACCTAGCAGTGCGGGCATTGACCGCCGTCAGCGCTGCGGTCGCTGCCGATAGAGGAGCGCGCCGCGTTGCCGGCGAGCCGGCGCCGAGGACTGGGCCAAGCTTCGGAGCGACGACCCGCACGGTAACCCACAGAGGCCCGCAGCCTCCGCGGCCGCCCCTGACCGCGCTGCGCCTGCAGTCGCTGCACTCGCAGCCGCCGCCTTCGCCCAGCGCTGCGCAGGACGGGAGACGGCCCGCGCACGCGAGGATGCATCTAGGCGTTTAGTTGGGAGACCGGTGACGTGACACGGCTCAATAGAACGATATAAATGACTAGTGGCCGACAACAGCAAATATGCTGCTGAACAAAACCATACAAATTGGTCGACCACAATGTTCTTCACTCGAGTAGATGTTTAGTTGGGAGACCAATGTTGTGGCACGGCTCAATGGAATGATATGATATGACTAGTGGCATGCAGCAGCAAATATGCTGCTGAACAAAACCATACAAATTGGTTGACCACAATGTTCTTCACTCGAGTAGATGTTTAGTTGGGAGACCAATGTTGTGGCACGGCTCAATGGAATGATATGATATGACTAGTGGCATGCAGCAGCAAATATGTTGCTGAACAAAACCATACAAATTGGTTGACCACAATGTTCTTCACTCGAGTATATGTTTAGTTGGGAGACCAATGTTGTAGCACGGCTCAATGGAATGATATGATATGACTAGTGGCATGCAGCAGCAAATATGCTGCTGAACAAAACCATACAAATTGGTTGACCACAATGTTCTTCACTCGAGTATATGTTTAGTTGGGAGACCAATGTTGTAGCACGGCTCAATGGAATGATATGATATGACTAGTGGCATGCAGCAGCAAATATGCTGCTGAACAAAACCATGCAAATTGGTTGACCACAATGTTCTTCACTCGAGTAGATGTTTAGTTGGGAGATCAATGTTG